>JAAAKG020144511.1:0-11107 GCA_010014905.2 Druon quercuslanigerum
TATATATATATATATATATACATATATATATATATATTGTTGTTCTACAACATTTTTTACGCTAGCACTGATGTAAAATGTGTCAAAAACGAGGTTTTGGAGGCACTTTTTTTCAGCCTTGACTTTCGAGATTTCCCAAAACGAGCTGGAAATCTTAAGAAATTTGAATAAATTCACAGAAGTTTCTTAAGGTATCTAGAATGCAACGCAGTTTTCAAAATTTCGAAATATCAAATTGTTTGCCAATCACAGACCGTTTTCCGCAAAATCTTGTCTTGGATAGAAATAATGATAGGGAGTTGGTTTATGGCTTGAAATGTGCAATTTTGCAACTTGATTGCAGTGCACTTTAAAAAAATGAAATTCGATCGATATTACGCGAAATAATCCTTAGAGAATATTTCAAGATTTAAGGCGTAGAAAAAGTGTTAAAAAAAGTATCCATTTCACAAAAATAGGTACCTCAGGAGGAAGGGGAGAACGGCTCACTCACAGGTCAATAGTTCAACAACAGTTCACAACACCTATTGTTGTGAAATGGATACATTTTTTCTAAGACTTTTTCTACGATGCCTACTCGCCTTAAATCGTGAAATATTCTTAAAGGATTATTTCGCGAAATATCGTTCGTATTTCATTTTTTTCAAGTGTACTTCAATCAAGTTGCAAAACTGCACATATTAAGCAATAATCCAACTCTCTATCATTATTTCTGTCCTAGATAAGATTTTGCGAAAAACGGTCTGTAATTAGAAAACAATTTGATATTTCGAAATTTTTAAAACTGTCGTGAGCGTTCAAAGTGAGTTTCGCGTACTTTTGACGCCGACGTGAGTGTCTCACTCGCAATCACGCTTCCCTATTCCTGCTATGACTTTGACCTTCCGGCATATCATAAGTTGTAAGACAGGTTGCACTCTACAATAACGCAGCACAAATGTAAGTATGTACTTTCCACTCATACAATCACTTTTCTGTAACATATCTTTATGAAACTCTCAGTAATTTCGTTAGTCAGATAGCGAGCGTCATACTTCATACATCGATCTTTATCCCTCCATAAATTTTTCCTTAAGCGTCTTAATACGAAGTGTGATTCACAATACGGACTCTATTCACAGACATCTGTAATTTTCAAGTATTTGGAGCATTTTTATTCTACCTCGGATTAAAAATGATACTTTAGAACTTAGTATCTCCATAGCTTTATCATTTAACACCAAAGAATTATATTTCTCTAGATCAATCATTAAAGAAGTGCTTAAACAAAAAAACCATGTTAGTTCAACTAGTGCTTCTCGTGACAATCAATTTAGTTCTAGCAAATCAAAACTATCGTGTCATTTATCAGTGGAACATCATCGAACCAGAGTGGACAAATAAGGATGATCGTGAAACATCATTAGCTAATGGAAGTTACATCCCAGAGAATAATCCAATAACTGGAATCAAATTGTGGAAGGACAATCTCTATCTGACTATTCCAAGATGGAAAAATGGAGTACCAGCAACTCTAACAGTAACATCAGCAATCCCGGATCAAACGCTCGTCAATAGCCAACACGGAATTCAAAATCTGAACGTTGTGAATCCAAAATTAAAACCTTTCCCAAACTGGGAGATGCAAACAATTGGTGATTGCAAGGCTTTCCAATTTGTACAAAGCATGGAAATCGATCCAATGGGCAGGATGTGGGTCATTGATACTGGCAGAATTGATATCCAGACTGAAAACCCAAAAAACCTCTGCCCTCCAAGACTCGTTATTCTTGACCTTGAAACTGGAGCAACAGTGCTCAGAAACTACATTTTTCCAACTGACGTAGCAGATTACAAATCAGCTTTTCTCAATGATATTGTTCTGGATCATGAACATGGTGGTTTTGCTTATATCACTGATTCTGGGGAAAAGGATCCAGGTCTTATTGTTTATTCCCTAACCACCAATACTTCATGGAAGGTTCGTCATGGAACAATGTGGGCAGAAGATGAAGCCAAGACATTGACTGTGAACAAGGTTAAAAGAGATTTGAGTGTTAATATTGATGGTATCGCTATATCTCCATCTAGTAGATATGATAGGATGGTTTATTATACTCCAATTTCTTCTTTTAATCTCTACTCCATACCAACTGCGGTTTTAAAAACTGGACTTAGCAACGTGAATGATTTTGTTAGAAAAATTGGAAGAAGAGCGTCTCAGACTGATGGAATGATGATGACATCTACAGGCACATTGTTTTTTGGTTTGCTTGCTAATAATTCCGTGGCCTATTGGAATACGCCTCAAATTTCTGGACAACCAAGTGGAAAAGATTCAGTTTTAAAGGTGGATGAAAATATCTTAGCCAGGGATGATAACCTTTTGCAGTGGCCTGACACTTTTGCTATTGATGAAGAGGGATATTTGTGGTGTGTGACGAACGCTTTGCAGAATTTTTCCACCGAAAATTTCAATTCTAACTCTACGAACTACAGAGTGATTAAGTTTATGACAACGAGAGCTAGGAGTTATCAATACTTTCAAGATGGTAGTGCACCTATTTTGCCAATTATGTCACCTCTAGCAAATTCGAGATCTGTGTATGAAATTCCAGTTTCTCTATCAATTGGTGATGATTCATTTCTGGAAATTGGTAGGCATTTTTAGAAGTAGTTTTTTTAAGTGATTTTCATTTTATAGTCTATATAATTCAAGAGAAAAGCAAGTCATGAATGTTTTATAAGAAAAATACACATCAACCTAAATCCCAGTTTTGTTTGCTAATATGGGAAAAAAAAGATTAAACAAATTTAATTTTTAAATTTCTGATTCATTATTTCAATTGTCATTACATCTTTCATTACATTTACTTTTTTATTTATACAACTACCTAAATTGAGCGTTACAAGAACTATAATTTTTTGTACTAAATTGTTATATGTGTGAAATTAATATATTTTTTTCATGGCTATTTCACTTCTGAAGTTTGCATTACCTGTCCATTGCTCCTTTGTAATTTTTTACCTGAATTAGAAAAATAAAATTTTTTGCAACAGTCCCTGATTTTTGTCTTACCTTATGAAACTTTTGATTACAGAGTTCTAGAAATGTTGTAAACTCAAGAAATTGTGACACTTATTTGATATGAAAATTGCTGCTGTTATGTGAATTCTTTGGAAACACTTTCTGCAAAAAACAGAGTGGCAATAGTAAGTTTTCTGACAAATAGAAAGGATAATAAATTCCTTTTTTCAGGTATTTCTTATTATCACTAATCATTAATGACCTTCGAATCAAATTCGAAGAATCATGATATTTAAAACAGGGTTTTCTAAATTAACTCTCAGACCAAACAAAATCAAATTAATTATATTTTTAATATATTTATATTAATAGAAAGCTTTTCATTTTTAGTCCGAAATTTAAGTTTTTTTCTAATGACTATAGTAAATGCATAGTGATTATTAGTTATAATAATTTACAAAAAGTTATATTGTACTTTCAACAACCATCTCAATTTTTACAAACACGCTGAGAAATACTGTCAGAATTATTCTAGATTTTAACCAAAAAGCGGGCTTAATTTAAGGTTTGGGATACCAAACCGTTACATATAATTCTGATTATCAACTTCAGATCAACATGATGATCGAAATGAAAATTTTAAATTTCGGGGTGGGAGAAAAATTGAGTTGTAAATCTACAAGGCTCTGGAAATTAATTTCTTACATTCTGAAGATGTTATTTTTAGATTTGCCTCGTATTTTCCACAACATGGTTGCATTTTCAAACAAAAAAAAAATCGTTTTTAATTAAGAATGGAATAGTTTACTTTTTTAATTTGAAAAGTCTATTTTCACCAACAAAAAAACGAGTTTTCATCAAAATACCCGTGTAGAAATAACCCCACTTGGCCCCAATAAAATTTTGGCACTAGTCGGGGGCTAGTCGAAGAATATTTTTTGGAAATGTCCCTAGTGGGGACTGGTCGGTGGCTAGTTGGCTTCTTTTTGGTGAACAATTCAAGTCGAGGCCTGGTCGGGGACCAGTCGAGTTACTTCAAAAAAACCTAATCCTCTATGTAGGCTATTTTTATGTCAAAATTCCTAGGCGGGTTCTGACCGGGCTCTGGTCGAGCTATTCTTGTTTAATGATTCTGACAGAGTGTTATATATAATGAGTTAATCTGTATGTCGTTTCATTGTTACATAAAGATACATACAAGAACCTAATGAAGTAGAGTATAGTTGATACACTCTGCTTTTGAAAATCTTAAATTCAACACTAATTTTGTTGGGACAGTCGTGTTATTTTACGAACTCTACCAGTACCCGACTAGACCCCGACTGGGATAAGTCGGGTCGACTGGCCAGCCCCCGGCTAATTTACCGTGACGGCACTGTTCTGGGACACTAATCAGTAGTCCTGACTAGCCCCCGACTTAAAGTGGGGCCAACTGGTCGGGTACCCGACCATCCTCACATTTGCATTTCCACAGGGGGAGTTCTATTTTCAACCGAAAGAATAAATTTTAAACAAAGGAGATAAACTTTACTTAGTTAAAGCAATGAGTTTTAAACAAAGACAAAAACCTAATTTTGAATAAAGTAGTTTTTTAACAAAACGTGTGGCTATTCAAACAAAAGATGAATTATTTAAATCCAATGAATAGTTGATATTTTAACGAAGAAAACACTTTTATTTTGAATAAAAAATGGCTGAATTCAAACAAAAAGAAAGGTCAATTTTCAATGGAAGAGCGATTGCTATATTTTTAACCAAAAAAGATTTTTCAGTCAAAAGAAGAAAAAAATTTAAGCTAAATTTTTTAATTTTTAAGCTAAAAAGGTAAATTAAAAAAAGTTCAATTTTCAACAAAATAATAAAAAAATTTACCAAAGAATTGAAATCTTTACTGAAAGAGATGAACTTATCACTAAAATTATAAATCTAACTGAATTTTCGCAAAATTTTGAACCATAAAAGAAAGGAATTTTTAACGATATATCGAATTTTGAACTAAAGAAATGAAATTTTAAACTGTAGTTATTATTCTTCAAACAAAAAAAAACGAATTTTTATCAAATCATTTTAACTCTAAACTAAAAAGAAAAATCCTCAACAATAAAGGCAATAGCTGATTTTTGTAAAAAAGAAAAAATCTATTTTTATTCAAGGGCAGTTCAATTCTACCAGAAGGATGTTTTTACAATCAACCGAAAGTCTTACTTTACAGATAAAACTAATCTAATCAGACAGGTTGGATTTGAAAGTACAGTACAAGTCCGATCACTTGCCGTCCGATAAGTTTACACTCCCCTTAAAACGTTCTCACATGTACGGCCTTCACACTAATTTTGGTTGTCCCAATCCGTGTGCTATTTTGCTCATGATTCGCGCTCATGATTTACGCATGCGCGCACCTAATATCGTGCTACTAGAGGGGGCATCCGATAAGTCTGCAATTTCTGGAATTTTCCGCCCCTACAGCCCCGAAGCTGGAAAGTTATCGGACTTGTACCGTAATTCAGTTATCAAGCAGTGGGTGCAAAAGATCATGATTAAATGACCAGTCTCGCACCCTCAGCGATAGAGTTCAGTCGAAGTTATTCTCGTCTTTTAACCTAATTTTCCGTACATAATGCAAAGGCTGATAATAATGATACTTTTGTTCACATTAAGCCAAGTCGAGAAAAATTTTAGTCTCATTTTCCGGGGCCCGGTCGATACTACACATATCGAATCTACACATTATATGAACTCTACACATTGAGCGTAAACGTCGAGTCTACACATTTAAGTCTACACATGCAATTCTCGACGATAAACTCTACAACTTTTTATAAACGAATTTTTTAGAACTGTACGCATTAACTTGCACATTAAAGTCTTCACGCAAAAACCCTGCACATTTCACTCTACACATTAAACTCGTAAATTGGAAAGCTCGAACATTAAAGTCTACACAAAGAAACTCTCCACATTAAATTCTACACATTGATACTGCTGTATTCTATTATGTTGAATTACTTGGAGAATGGAAATTTTTGTAAGTGGTAAAAAAAGCCTTAGAGCATCAAGTACTTACAACGTATCTGCATCAAGGTTTCAGAAACATATAATACAGTTGAAAAAGCCCAAGTATACTTCCCAAAGTTTTGACAATATCAAACCCAGGATCTAGGCGATAAAAACATATCCTTTTCGGGGTAGTCTGATTTTAGGGGTTTCATTTTTAATGAGTGCACATTCAATCGATGCAGCGCAATATAGATCAATCAACTTGAGGAATGCAAAGCTGACGCAACGCTGTGTTAACTCTATTTTTTAAAAGAATTGGACTTCTTGTCTTGCTTAGGAGATACTTGCTTGTTGTTAAAAATAACAATAACGTTTAGTTCTCTTTGTGACGTTCCAGGGGCGTTCCCGCAACGTTCCATGATATCAGACTACTGATGTCAAACACTGATAATTAAATATAAATTTGGAGTTGCCAATCGGATTCAATCAATTTAAAGACTCAAGTAATGTACAGCGAGACCGACTTCAAATTCAAAAATAAAATTTCAGGCATGAAGCCGATTAATATTTTGAAAAATTTTGAGTGCGACAAGGAAAGTTGAATCATCTCTCGCACGCGAGGTTAAAAGACACTAACCACCGCACTGGTCATTGGTGCCCGTGCCGTCAACCGTTCACAAACAGGTTCAAATTTTCTTTTTGCGCTCGATATTTTTGGAAACATTAATCGACTTTAACAGTTCTCCTAAAATTTCATTTTCGGATATTGAAGCGGACATGCTCGAAAATATTTAAGTCCTGAAACGAATCTACTTCAACTGGCCCCGCAAAAGATTTCTTTAATTAGAGCCTAGAGCGCGCGACTGTTGGTTCTCGCGTCGCGCGCTCGATTGCATATTTTTCTCGCGCTTCACGCTCGAGAATGCATGCACCTCGCGCTACTCGCTCGATCTCCTTATTTACCCTACATTTGTGTGCAAGCCCTTGAAAGTTAAAGGTCAACACATTGAAAACTATCATTTTATGGTAGTAAATTCTCTTTTGTTAAAGCTTCTTCGACTTTAACGAACACATTCTCATGGCGTATCTCATGCTTCGTACTTGATTTGGACGAAAATGCGAACTTTTCTACATTATTTTAAATTCTAATATAACAAATGTATATTATATTTAGTTCTGCCCCTCGATTTGGTACTGCGCTTATTCAAATATTGCAAAATAATGTACAAATTTTATTTTTCATAATTATTTTTATATTTTTTCTTATTTTGCATTAAATTTTATTCTTAGCCACGCTGACAAATGTATATCATTTTAATAAATTTATATTATTACCATTCATAATATGCATTAGTAATGGGAAAAAAAGTATTTTACTGTATTCTTTTTATCATTAAAATAATGCGCATTCTATCACAATAAAAATTATTTTTAGACATTTTACCGTAACTTGTGTCGTTTTTTCATAAACTTTGTTTGTATATATTCAATGTAGATATAATTTAGGCAAAAAATTTTGGTAAATAAAATATCATTGTATCTTGTGTATCAGAGTTTATAACAAACTTGTAAATATTTTTTGGTTAAGCTACTTTTGACTTTTAATTCTGCTCATCTCTTGTATCGTTTTTCCAAGAATTTACTGTTTAAATTTTTCATCTTATGTTTTACGATTGAAAGAAAATCTCTTAACTTTTTTTCATATCATGCCTTGTTTGGCTTAACATATGTTCATTTAGGTTTGTTTCTTTTTATTTTGAAAATACTATAACTCTCATGATTTTCTTTGTATCAAAAAAGTCATAAGGATAAATTGTTCGAGTTTACGTGTACTATAATTATTTCTCAAGCTAGAAAAGATAAATCTGGTTGCAAAAGGTATCAACGTAAACATCATCGAATATGCAACGAATGTTTGTGTTATTTTTCATGACCAATTTCGTAATTAAAGTACAATGAACCGAAATGTTTTTTAAAAAGTCGTGGTATCCTATCCAATTATTTCATACAAATCTTTCAAAGCAATTTTGAAGTTCTGCAGGTCAGCATGCATTGGAGAAATATAGCGTCACTGAATGTAAATTTTTTATTATTTTTACTTGGTACGCTAGTACCAAAATATATGCCTATAAGATATGACGTATTAAGTATGTAAACCTGGATTCTTTTTTTCTTTACTATGCACATACTAGGTTGCAAGCAAGTGCATGAAGGGGGAACTGCAGGTTTAATTGGGATTCGAACTACTAAAAATACGGTATTAGTATATGGGAAAAATTTCAATGATCAGGGATTTACTGTATAAGTATCATTTATAGACACCATTCCTAATTAATCTTTAGCTGCATAAAACAATATCAACGTGGTGCATTCACAGGAAAATAAAAAGATGTTTTTTTGCAGACAATTTGCTTGTAAACTTATAATTCATAATTAAACTTATGATTATTTACAAATTATTATTTATAATAAACTGATAAACATAGTTTAATGCGCACAGTTGAACGTGTAAAATTTAATGTGCAGACTTTGTCGACTTATTATTTAATGTGTAGACTTTAATGTGTAGATTTTAATGTGTAGACTTCATGTGTAGACTCTCATGTGGTGAATTATATGTGTAGAGTTGTACTATGTGTAGATTCGAAATGCGTAGTATCGATAACAAGCCTCATTTTCCAATGGAAAGTCATATATGTAACTTGGCCAAGTTAATCAGCCAGAAATCTAGCATTAGCATCCGGGGACTACATCCCAGAAAACAACGCAATCACAGGTATAAAAATCTGGAATGATCAACTTTATTTTACAATATCCAGATGGAAAACCGGAGTTCCAATGACTTTGACAGTAACACCTCTTTCACGTCAAGAATAAAATCCTGTGCTTGAAAAAAATAGGGCAGTACTCAGAAGCTACAGAACAGATTCTAGTTTGAATGACCCAGGTACCATTGTATATTCTTTAAAAAATAATACTTCTTGGAAAATTCATCGCAGATCTATGTTGAGTGAAAGTGAGGAAACAATGCACAAAACTGAACAAAACTCACGTGAGGAGACCATCAAATTTGGATGGAATTGCACTTTCTTCTGCTAGCAGTAAAAAACGAATTGTTTATTATACTCCACTGGTAGGATTTCATGTTTATTCAATAACAACCCGGTTAGTGAAAAGTGGAACACGAACAAAGGATATGGATAAGTTTGTTAATGATCTTGGAACGAGAACAACCCCAACTGATGGGATGATGATGTCTTCAGATGATGTTTTGTACTTTGGATTGTTTTCAGAAGATGCTACTGCTTTTTGGAATACAACAGCGAAAACTGGAGAAAATTCTGAAAATCTTTCGTATAACGAAGATCAAAAAATACTCGTCAGAGATCATAAAGTTATCCAGTGGTCAGATGCATTCGTAATTGATAAGGAAGGATGCTTGGGATGTGTTCCAAACAGTCTGCAAAACTTCTTGATTGATAATGCGATCTGGATATTTTTAATTATAGGATTATTAGAGTGAACATCAAGTCCAAGAGTTATCAGCTCTTTAGGAATGGTAGTGTACCTTGTCGGAAAAAAATGAATCTTTTGAATCAAGGTTATAGATTAATGTGAGTTTAAAATATATTTAGTTTTAAAATAGTCGTGGTGGAAAAATTTGCAATTTAAAACTTATTCCATATTATTAAATGATAAAAGGAGAAACTGAAAACTTCTCCATGGAATAAATAATAGCCTGTCTGAAATAAAACTAAATGAGGAAAAATGAACAAAAATTAATAAACCGTACCAGTTATAACTGCTACCTCGGAGCCCTCTTCGTTGATTTCAATGAAGGCCTTTTGAAAGAACTTGTCGACCTTCAATGGAACATCAGCGAGTCCAGAGAAATTGGCAGATCCAGAGAACATTTTATTTAAGCACATCTAAAAATAAACAAATTTTCTTTTACGAATGAAAATAAAAAATTGGGAATTATTCGATTATAAATTGAATGGAAAACAGGATTTCAGCTCAACATAAAACATATTTTTCTATTTATATGAAATTACAATAAGGCTAAAAATAATTATTTGCGAGATTAACAAGCACACTATTGAAAATTAAAATTTAATTATTATTATTCTTTATAATAGAATTGATTAAACAGCCAATTACCATAATAAAATTTTTATTTTATTGATTTTTTCGCGTCCTTAGTTTTTTATAATATTTACAGTAACAATTCTACAAACTTCATAAGGATTTAAAAGTTTTTAGGATATTTTTTATTACCTACAGGTTACTTAAAAAAATGTTAAAGGATTTTGAGGAAATTTTAATAGATATCAAAAATTTCTAATATTTCTACAAACTTCAAATAATTCTATAAGATTTGAGGGTTTTTATACAATTTCGTAAATTTGAAGATATTTAAAAATATTTTAGGGAATTTCATAGGATTTCCAAAGTTCCTTTCGGTCTTGAAAAATTTTCTTGAATTTAGGAAGATGTAAAAGGATTTTTTATAGGAGGCATAAGATTCACTTCAAATATTTCAAGGAATTTCAAGGCATTTCATCTAACTGCAAGGTATTTCCAAAAAATTTTCATTTTTCGAAAGAATTAATGACGTTTAAAAATATAATACGGAATATTTCATACATTTTAATGATTTGAAAGGATTTCGATAGATTCGAAAGATTTTAAGTTATTTTGAGACTACAGGGAATTTTTAATATCTTCGAAAAAATGTACAATATATTTTAATAAATTAAAAGAACATCAAATTATTTTAAATATTTTTATGTAATTTTAAAAGATTTCAAAGATTTTTCAATAGATTTTAACTGTTTGAGGGAATTTGAAAGCGTTTTAAACATTTTAAGGGATTTAAAAAACTTTCAATGCAAAATCAAAGCACTTCTACAATTTCCGAATTTCAATAATTATTAAGGGGTTTAAAGCCTATCAAGGTATTTTCAAAAATTGTTTAGGCTTTCAGGACATATCATTAGATTTAATGAAATTTCACGGGTTTTATTTATCGTAATAATTATTATCCTCATAATATTTTTACATTTGAAGTGAATTATATAGATTAATTTTAATACAAAATTA
>JAAAKG020144512.1:0-11107 GCA_010014905.2 Druon quercuslanigerum
CTTATAAGGGGGGCTGCTCTACCAATAACCTTCTCACCTTCGTTTATGCGTCTATCTAACTCCTCATCTATCTTACCATCCCTAGTAAATAAGCTATATTCATCTTTATTTTTGAACATTAAATAATTTTGCTTTCAAAATATATCTTTATGCTCAATGAAAGTGGCATGAAACCCCATAATCGGAACTGTTATTCTGTAATACGCAAATTAGCTACCTGTTTAATATCAAAAGTGTTACAACTCACAGAAATCATGGCATCTGGCAGCCGCACATAATATCCAAAACTTATGCATCTCCTTCCGCGCGGTAAATATACAACACATATTCAAAATGCCAACAGTTTTTAAATAAAAAACTACCTCTAAAAATTTTTTAAAACAAAACCTAATTTAAATCTTAAATTATTCTGATTTAATCTGGAAAATTAGAAAATTTTGCCATTTGGCACGTTCTATTTAAAAAAAATAAATATTACTATATTCCTATATTTTCTAGGTATAAAATGGAAAGTAAATGAACTTACTTTTCATAGTGAAAGATGAATTATTATGATTAAGACGGACATGTGCATTGAAACGTGTTCATTGTTCATCGCAGCTTTGAATAAATTCAATAAATATTTGTGAGATTCTGTAATGACTCGCAATATTGCATGTCGAAATAAAAAAAGACGGCCAGAAAAGCTTTTCCTCGTGCTTGATAAGTGTATGGACCGACATATTTTCTCGCTAAAAATTAAGCCTTATAAGTTATGGGTAAATAATAATCAACAATCAAGAATGTTTTAACATGTATGCTTGAGAGGTTCGAATTTTTCTATATTTAAATTTAAAATAAATATTATTTCCATAAAAAGAACAGTAAATTATACAATATATAATTAGGTCAGAATTAATTTACTTTCCTTCACCTTTAGAGGCTGACAAGTTCTTAACTTTTTCAAGCAAGCAGTGAGATAAAAATCAGGTATTATACGGAATGGGTGTCGAGAAAATTTTTTTAAAATCAGATGCAGTTCTTCTGGCGTAAAATCAAATTTGAAACGCAAGCTGCAGAAAGTCAAGCTTGATGAAACCATTCTCGAATGACTTGCTACATTTTTTTAAAGGTCTCTCTCAATATACACGTCCCTTTTAATGACTGCTTTTGAATGGGACGCTTACTATTATTAATATCCTATCATTTATTTCTAATTTTCAAAATATTCAATCTTTTTTGAACTTAATGACATGATTGTTATAAAATATAAGTTATTCAGTTGAGCTGAATTCCTATTTCAGACAAAAGAGTCTGATGGAAATATAGTAAATCCGATTAGCCCTATTCGTGAGCTCAGGGTTGTGTTTCTTTTTTTAAGCTAAATACATGCAAATGCCTGAATTGTGACAGACTATTTCGTGTTTAATAAGCACTAGACGGCTCTAAATTTTAAAGTCCTCTAGTTTCACATTTCTTTTTTTGCAAAAAATCCGATCGGAATTCGTATATTAGGAAATTTTTATTTAAAAACAATTCAATCATGTTAATATAAATAAATGATATTTTATATCTGTATAAATATATTGAACCTATTTGTTTACATTCTCAACATTTATGATTGAGGAAGTATTAGAATTGTCCATCCGTATACACGATGACTCTAAAAAAATAAACAGAACAGGTCGATCTTTGGCAAACTCTTTTTAAGTCCTAGAGGAAAGGACGGGTTCGTTGAACAGTCATTTTGGATAAAAATTCAAAAATTTAGAGCATTTTCCAAAAAATAAACCATTTATTCCAATTAATTTTTTCGATAAAAAGAAAATTCTCAGAGTTATAGCATTTTCAAAATTTTAAAAATGATTCGAAAATCCAAATTTTAAGCCAAACAACACACAATATGCAAATGACAATGGATGAAAAGCATTGCTTTCTGAAAGTCCTGCAAGAATAACATAACGAATTTTTAAATTTTCTTGGAAAATCGACCATTCAAATTTTTATTGCGCAAAAAATAATAAAAAATTCTATTTTATGGTCAAACTATGCAGGATACGAAAAATACGAATTAACAAAAATTGTGATCTCAGAAAGATCTACAAATTCACTAATGATCACTTCTTGATAGGACGCGTACTTTTTGTTTTATTTGTGTACAATAACATTATAATAAAAATGAAAAATTTCTGGAAAAACGACAGAAGGTGTACGAAAACAAATTGATACATAAAAGTTATTCGCCCAAAAAAGTTATAAAAATGAGTAATAATGTAGTGCATTCTGATGATTTATTATTAAGAAAGTATTATAATTGCTTGTTTTGAAAAATCCTACAAAATCTCATAACCATTTCCCAATAGGACTCGAAATTTTGTTTTTATTTCTCGTGAATAATATGCAGAAAATCAAAAATTCCAATGTTACGTTAAAAACACAAGATAGTAAAAATATTAAAAGAAGACTTGTAGGATATTTTTCTTTAACCATAAAAAATAATATAAAAACTAAAATCCTATTCTTAGCATAACAGCGCAAGATAGAGGAAAATTTCTGAAAAAGTATTATTTTTTATTTATTTTAAGGTTGTTTAGAAAATATAAATTTACAAATGGCCGTCAAAAATCGAGCGTGCAGCGCGAGTGTCACGATTAGATTGTGTACCTCTGCAGAGCTTTGACAAAACTTCAGAATATGAAGACGCATATAAATAGTGCGATCTAAACGAGATCTTGTCGATAAAGTTTCATTGAAGCATTCCAAATGCAAATAATAAATATCCGAGAGAAAAACGGTAGATAACCCATTGTCGAGCGCGAAGCGCGATATTAATAAGACGGGCGCCCTGGGCGCGCTCCAACTTGAGAGACGTCCGCGCATTAAATATGATATAGATTGAGAGCCTGATCTTTATGAGAGATTTTATTATTTTCAGATATAGTTTATTTAGTAAAAGGATTCTTATTTCTTCATCCTACTTGCCTCATATTCGCACCCTGTTAGCTTTTCCATTAGATGTGCACTCTCTCCCATTCGCAAATAAAAGCCTTATAATCTAGTCTCCGAGGCAATTATGACGTCAAACGTAAAATTCTATTCGATATTTTATTTATTTGTCCCCTGTCACAATTTCTTTATATATTCACTTTTAACATCTATAAAATTATTCAGTGTGTTTATTAGGATTTATATATGCAGGTAATAATCAATTCATGACTTAAAGGTTTTGGAAAATTGCGATTTTTGAGGCGTCGGAGAGCCTGTAATCAGCCTTTAATTCTGATGTACTCACTTTTATGATTAGTAAATAATTAGGTTATACTTCATCAGCATTATTGGGTAAGGGGAATTTTTTTAATATTAAGGAATGAATTTTGAAAATTGGTTTTGAGCGCGTTAAAGGGCCTAAAATGAGCCTGCAATTCGGGTGTACTCAGTTTTATGATTAGTGCATATTTACAGTCACAAAAAAAGTTTTTACGTCGGTGTCAGTCTATCGTCGTCGTCGTTGTCGTTGGCGTTTTCGCCATCTGTATACCGGGTAACTTTCGAAAAACATATCGGATTGGAGTGTGCTGTGGCACACAGTTTTTGATGAAAATTTTTGATGCAAATACAAAAATTGAGAGCGTTTTTAAAATGTATGGGACCACTTTTTTCAATATTTAGAAATTCTATCGAATGCTATGTATAATAAAAAAAATCTGCTCGCAAATTTGAGAGCGCCTAAGGGGATCTAGCGCTTCGCGCTCGATCAGATATTCATCTCGCGCTACGCGCTCGAACACATTTGCCTCCTGCTTTACACGTGGTTTCTCCAGGTTTTCGGATTTGGTGAGCTCGCTTTTACGCGCATCGCGAGCTAATACTCTCTTAGTAAGCTTCATCGTAATGACATGCTTTTGGTTCAGTTATGTCAGTTTTATATAAAGAGAAGAACTAATTTACTTTAAGGTTCTATCAACCTCAAGGAACACATTCTCATCTCATCAAGACACTCGCGCTTCGCTCTCGAAATTTAGTTTAAAAATCGATACAAATGACTGAATTTGTATTTGATTTGAAATGAAGAAGGAAATTCCTTTACTTCAGCGTATATTTCTTTTCAAGAAACAATATTCTGCGACCACCTTGAAGGCGTAAGATGCAGTGTCGCAGAAAAGAAGACTTAAGATGCATGCTTTTGTTTATGTGCATAACCCTTCGTGTCCCGATATCAAGCGATCTGAGCTCGTTCTTCGCGCAAGGAAACACTTCAAATGAATAGAGTACTACCGGGACGGCAAGCATGTTCGTTGTAGATTCTTTGTTCCTCGCTGACAGTTCGGAAGACCAAAGCTGCCTGATAAGCCATTTATGTATGCTTCGGAGAGTATCCTTTATAGATTTGACATCCTGAATGCAGCTCTGTGACACGCCCAGGTATGTATAAGTCTCTCCAGCGCAAATGCGTCCTATAGCGTTCCTATCGACGAGCTCAGGGTCTTCAGAGATGCCATTAAGTTATCCTTGCTTCAAATAAACCTTAGCGCATTTTTCTACCCCAAATTCCATTCCTATTTCATTAGTGTAACGTTCGAAAATCCCCAGAGCTAGATGTAGTTGCTTTTTATTTTTAGCATAGATCTTCAGATCATTCATGTAAAATACATGAGTGACATTATGCTTTCGATTTTCAGGTTTTCCGCAAAGATATCCCTAAAAATGGTGAAGTGCTAGAGATAGTGGAAATAATTTGAGGCAAAATATGAGTGGACTCATGGTGTCCTTCTGAGAGATACCTCTCTGGAAGGTGGCATTGTTAGTTGTTACACGATTTTTTCCAGGTGAGATGCTAAATCTGTTTTTCCAAAGTGGCATCAATCTCACTATGCACCTCACGATTTGCGAATGAACCTTCGAGCTAAGAAAAAGACAGATGATAAGTTTATGGGAGGTCGAATCGAAACC
Source organism: Druon quercuslanigerum (assembly GCA_010014905.2). NCBI lineage: Eukaryota > Metazoa > Arthropoda > Insecta > Hymenoptera > Cynipidae > Druon > Druon quercuslanigerum. Next base: position 4,930 of record JAAAKG020144512.1, read on the forward strand.
TTTCTGGTAATCAATCCAGGCCATTGATAGATCACGCTGATAGGATGCTGCATCTTTGCAGACACATTTATCGATAGGCAGGTGAATAGCTGAAGGTCTATTTTCGGAAGGACTACTCAGGTGTTATGAGGGCATGACACAGCTCCTGGTAGCTATTTATATTCTTTGAGTCTTCGTCCAGTCTATGTTGCACTTCGGTCGATAGAAACTGGAAGGTCTTGGAAGAGTCGAGATGGGTCAGAGAGAAACTGTTGGTTTTCTCCGACCAACCTCTCTCTCCGCTCTAGACTTCTCTTAGCGCCAGCTAGTATCCGTATTCTATCAACAATATGCTGCCTGATGGTTATCAGCTTTGACTTTTCAAGTATACAGAGGTTCCAGGGACAGTGTGGCAACCTAGCTGGAAGCCGCCATTTTGGCGTAGGTGGACAGTATATTTATTAAAATAAATAAATAAAATCAGTAGCTATTTACCCACGCACCCGGAAGAAAGCTGATTTGTTTCAATTATTAGATAAAAAATAACCTCAACCTGCATGCCTGGGGGCGTTTAACTTCATTTTAACCAGTTAGAAAATTGCAATAATAAACCCACATATCCAAGGAATCTTAACTTTATTTTAATAAATTTGAGAATGAAAAGATAAAAACATAAATTCACATTATTTTTAATTTTATTAAATAAATAAATTCTCGGCGTATCGTACGAAGTTAAAATATCCATTTGGAAATTTTGATTAAAAATAATTTTCATACATACATTGTGTTTTGAGGTTAGCCGAATTTTTCATAACTCGCACACCAACTTGAATGTTTTCTTCAACTACTTGTATATTTAACAACACAACACTATTAATAACTCTTTACCTGACGACTCTGCTTATCCTAATTGCATAAAATTCTTTTAAAAACAATCCTGTTGCATACTGTAGACTGTTTACATTACTTCTGGACATTACGTAAGTAAATCTATGTATACACCGGAAGTGTAGCAAACATGGTGGAGCCAATAAGCGATCGTTACGCTAATTTGCCACACTGTCCCTGAACCCTTTGTAGTTAAGTGTGTGATAACGGATCCGGAGTTCCTGCGCGAATTTTCGAACCTTGGCGGTAAAATTCCTGCATCGCTTCTCATCTATCAGATGCCTGTCCGCGGTTGGTTTAAGTGTCACCTTTCTTTCTCTCATGCCGGCTTGTTCTGGCTCTGGTAGAGTAGGCGCTCCGCTTACATAGCTTCTTTTTTGGAGTACTTCGGAATGGTTTCGCAGATGTTGATGCGAAAACTGTGATAGCTCTGTTGGTTCCGCAACACTAGGCTGAGCCAGGTTGTTGATCAAGCCTTCTAGAAATCACCCCAAGTGAAGATCCTACCGTAGTCGTCATATGAGGTTCCCTACTTGGGTCCATTAGTATACAACGTCTTTTGTTTCTGGTTTCATTCACTCTACTGACACTCCTTTTATTAACGATTTTTCGCCATACTTTTCCATCTTGGCATACTTTTCTAGCTTCTTGCACATCCATAAATTTTTTCCTGCAAGCTCTCGTGTTTCTGTGGCTTCTTATGTCTCTTCTAACTAGGATCTCATTCACACATTCTAACCATTCTTTCCGTGGTCTGCCTCTGGGCGTGCTTTTATTTACTTTATCATTATACACTTGTTTCGTTAGTCGTTCTTTGGCATTCTCTTAACATGCCCGAACCATCTTAACCGATTTCTTTTCCATGTGTCATTTAGTGTCTGTTCTGCACCACATTCTTTGAGAATTATCTCGTTACTCACTTTGTTCATCAGAGATTTCCCACATATTATGAGCAAGAATCTCATATCAATCGCGGTAATTATAATGTTGGGGGTTATTAATTTTTTAAAATGAGAAAGAATGTTTAAAGTACAGGCAAAGGAGTTTATTTAGTAACAAGTATATATAATTCAACTGTGTACAATGACCGACATTCCGAACGAACGAACGAACTTAGCAATCGAACTAACTCAGGCGGAGGACGTCTGTCCTTATATAACTGCATTGATTACTCCTTCGAATAGTCCAGGTCCAATTCTTCGGTACACGTAATATCTCCAAATTTCGAAAATATTCTAGCCTGATCTTTCTTACCTAGTACAGAAGCAGTCCTAAACCTTCTATATATAGAGTTTTCGAGTTAATTTTACACAGCATTTGCTATATCTCTTTCTTGACGTGTCCATGTCTCGCTACCGTATAGTACGGTAGATACAAATATAGGATTATGTATTGCCGTTTTAGCTTTATTCGATATATTTGTACTCCTGATATGGGACCCTGCTCTACCAATAACCTTCTTACCTTCGTTTATGTGCCTATTTAATTCCTCATCTATCTTTACGTCCCTAGTGAATAAGCTGCCAAGGTATACGAATTTATCAACTTGTTCAATTCTCTCATCATTTAATACAACGTTGCATATTTTTTTCTCACTCTTTCTTTTGAATACCATAGTTTTTGGTTTATTTACATAACGCATCCTTGTATAGTTAGTTAGTTTTAAGACGGGCGGGGATCCCTTATGGAGCTCCCCTGGTGCTCAAGCTATAAAGCCTTTTTGCCACACCCTTAACCATCGCTATCAGTAAATGACCCGAAATCTCTTGATGAAGCCCAGTATGACAATCACGCAAAGCATTGTAACTTCCTCAGGTACCATGAAATAGGACCTAAGGGTTTGATGCCCGAGCCTAGCTAACGCCGGGCACTGGCATAGTAATGCAAAGATGTTTCATCATCCCTGCCGTATGTCCTGCACTCTGTCGACACGTTATACCCCATATTGTGCATATGGTAGTTCAAGTGGTTATGCCCAGTGAGCCTGTCGGACACCCTTGATTTGCTCCCAGTGTTCTCGGTGCTTTGTGCGGGTCCAGATTTTGATGGCAAGACCGATGCAGGAAGACACTAGTCTCAGTACTGGTTCCGGTCCTATGTATTTACTTGCCGCACCGCATCTTGCCAGCTGGTCCGCTTTCTCGTTACCCTTGATCGCTGTGTGACCAGGGACCCATATTAGAGCCACTTTGTTTTTTTTCTGCGAGTTATGCCAATGCCTTTTTGCATTCCTAAACCAGTTCTTATGTTATATCTGGTTTTCCTACTGCAGTTAGTGTCGCTTGGCTGTCCCAACAGATCGTAATCTATCTTCCAGCAGCGTTCTTTTCTTGTAGTATTGCAGCACAGCGAAGAACGGCAAGGAACTCCACCTGAAAGACAGTAGCATGTCTCCCAAGCTGGACCACCACTTCCCTCCTCTTCGCACTGTCATAGATTCCTGCTCCTGACTCTTCCTCTCCCCTGGAAACATCCGTATGCCAGACTTCCCCTTGGATGAATGGGTTACCATTTCCTTTCCACGCATCCCTGCTTGGAATGCAGACGCGAAATACCCTGGTGAAGTTGAAGCGGTTTGTTATTCTGTCCTGCCTTATCTCAAGAATCGGAAGTGACCTGATGTCACTCGGGACCCTAGTGTGTCTAGTTCCCCGTTTCAATGTGTTTACTCTCGCCAGGCGGCCCATCGCGTGTGCCGCTTTTGCAGTTATCGCGAGGTGTAAGGGTTCTTCACAGAGCATGAAGCCTATCGCCGCTGTGAGGGTAGTCCTCATTGCTCCCGTCAAATCTCTAAACTCTGGCGTTTGTAGTCGTCGCAGCCTGTCCTGCATCGTTTTAAGTGTTGCCCGTGACCACCAGACCACGGCCGCATGAAGGAGCCTCGGTTTAAGGACAGTGGCGTTGATACAATTTGCTATCTAGGACTAGTCCAAGATATTTAACCAAGTCTGAAAATGTCAGCTTCCTACGACAAAAAACAGGAGCGTCAATTTTCGGCATCTTGTAATTCCTCGTGAAAATTACCATACTGTTATTTTCCGAATTTACCGAGAGCCTTCAGCTATCGCACCATAGCTCAACAATACACAGCGCGGACCTTGTAAGGCCCATCAACGTTTCCAAATAAGCCCCCCTAACTAGGATTACAAAGTCATTCGCATATCCCTTAGTATATCCCCGTGGCGCTACTTATTTAACTAACCCTTTACACAATCTTGTTTTGAGTCTTCTTCGGCGTAGCAGGCTTCCTGTCCAGTTTACCAACTGGTTTCGCACGCCACACCTCAAAGCCTTCTGACAGATGACTTCAGAATGAGTATTACTGAAGGCACCCTCTATATCCAAAAACATTCCTGCAGCATACCCCTTTTTTCCAACTGCTGCTCCAATTTTGCAACAACAGCATGGAGTAAGGTTTCTACCTAGTAGCCTGCCTGAAAATCATGTTGCCTTCTGTGCAGTGATGAGGCCCACAGCACCTCATCCCTGATATATCTCTCGACCAGCCGGTTAAGCGTCTTTAGATTAAAATACGTTAGGCTGATCGTTCTAAAATCTTTTTCAGCAGTGTAGTCCTCCTTGCCAGGTTCAGGAATAAAGCCATGCTTGCCCTAAATAACTTCTTTAGTGGAGGGATGACAAATTCCAGGCTTTTTTGTAAAAGCGCTGGGTAGCGCTTCCTTCTCTAGGTCGGTTTGGATTTGCTGAAAACCCGGGAAGTAAACTTCCATAAGCTTTTTCAGCGTTGTTTCGTCATCTTCGGCAAACTCGCCATTTTCGAACCTTATTAGCTCGAGGTGACCTTCCAGGTTTTTCCCTAAGATCTTGCGGAGCCTCGCTGTTTCCGAAATATCTTTCGATTCCTTACATAAGCCCCTCCTGTCTTCCTGCTTATACTTCCTTATATTTTTATTTTGTTCAAACTGGGCCGTCTTATAGATGTCCCAGTCTAAAGGCAATTTGTTCCTATTTGCCCTATTGCACAACGCACTTGTCTTTTTGTGGAGTTTCTCCAGGTGCGTATTTCACGTTTCTGCTACTGTTTTAGACTTAATTGTGCTTGTAAAACAATTGTTTTCATACGATGTAGTCATAGCTCTTCGCAGAAAATCCACAGCGTGCTCTAACTCATCATTGCTGCCATAGTTTGTGGGATATTCTACTAGATTTGTCTCTGTTTCTGATTTGATTGATCTGTGGTCCGATAGAGACTAATCATCAGAGACTCCCCAGTCCACTACCTTGCTCCTCAGCCGCTCCGAGTATAGAGTCATTGATATTTGTGCTCCCCACACCGTACGGTGACTGTTCGTATTCCAACCCAACAGCAGAGGAATCCTGTTCTTCTAGCAGTGCTGAATTAGAATCTCCACCTCTCTTGGAGGCGGGGATCCGTCCGCATCGCTACAGAAATAAGCTGCGGCAATCACAACCTCTAGTCTTTCTCCGCTTGCGACCCTGAGCCTCACCTTAATAACAGTGGGACCACTGCAGTGGAGCTTAGGCAACAAAATCGAATCCATACCCTTGAGCGGCCCCTTATAAATGATGCCACACCCTGACATGCCGCTAATCCTTTGCCTGTATAAAAAGAGTTCTTAGATTAGGGCGAGTTCTTGTTTGCATGACTGACATGCGTCTGGCGAGAACCGCGGAGGCGTCTTTGCTGTAGTGCAAATTAATCTGCATACTGAAGATTCTCGTCTCAGGCATTGAAAGGCAAAGCCGATGCGTCCTCGGACGCTTCTGGTCTCCCTGAGGATCCCAGTTGGGTCATCCTGAAGTTGTCCCTACCTGCCCCTAAATAGGGCCGGTATTCTGGAGCCGCAAGAGCTCTGATTGCCGATTCTGGAAGTCCGACTACCAGAATCCAGCCCCTCCCCTTCTGCCTGGGACGCTGTACGTCAGAATATATCTTCCACGAATCCTTCTTCAGAGTCAGCTTCTGGAAGCTCAAGCGTCCCAGAACGGTCGTCGGACTCTCGGGTTTTCCGTGAATCTGAACGTTGCAATAGCCTCCCACTGATATTTTCTCCGTTAACCTGTCCAGATCATTGAGAACTAGACAGGATTCAGGATAACCCGACGCAACGACCACTTTTACCAGGGCGTCGTTAGCCATCTGTGCGAAATGAAGACCATGTGTATCCAGAGCCTTCTGCTGTTCTAACTCCCTACTTGGGGGGGGGGGGGGGGTCCCTGAAGCGCTTTCATTCCCTGAGTGTCGGGACGGTTCTTCTTCCTCCCAGAGCGGCCCGTTCGCCGCTTTTCTATGGTGGCGCCCGGATTTTGGCCAGCCCCATTGTTCCGC
>JAAAKG020144513.1:0-11107 GCA_010014905.2 Druon quercuslanigerum
GGTAAACTTTCCATTCCTATTTAGCATATCTTCCTACTTTTTCTTGCAAAAAATGCCACATTAATTTATGTAAAAGTGGCTAAACAATTTAGGCAAGATATGCCATACTGGTCAGATATCAAGGACTGCCAAAATAATGTGGCAAAATTTGCCATAATAATTTTATCCGTGAGGTAACGCTTGACATTTCGTAAAAACAAGTAACGCTAATTTTTCTTGCTGAATTTTAACATTAAAATTTAACAGTTTTGGCAAACAATGTAAAGAAAAATTTTGTTTCTCAGAACTGAAAATTATCGTTATTGAAAAACAAAATTTTCAATTACGCACAAAAATGTTAAAATTCTAATCGTTTGTGTGGAACAATGTGGAGATCAAAACTAAAATAATACTCATATAGTACGCGGTATCTATTGAAATTTTAAAGAAGGGAAGAAATGTTAGTTTCATTGAAAACAACCCATTATTACTTTTTTTTAAATTGAAATTGGCAAAATTTATGTTTGTAGGGTTTCTTAGCCCGTTTTGGTTTCGTTAGGGTGTTCGTCCATTCGTCGTGCTTGTTTCACGGTAGGGTAGGGGTGAGTGGGGGTGTATTGATAGTGAGGGTATGAGATGGTAGGATAGTGGTGAGAAGCGGTGGTGATTGTAAGGGAAGGGGGAGTGATGCGTGGGGAAGTGAAGAGGGAAGGTCCAAAAGTGAGGATAAGTGGGAGAGGTGCAGTAGTAGGGATATTAGTGTGAGTGGAGCAGGAGATCGTAGGATTCGGTAGCTAGGAGGGGTGAAGCGGAGGGGTAAGTAAGAGATAAGATAGTAAATGAAGAGGGATCGAGGGAGGTAAACTGTTAAGTCGGGAAAGGTAGTAGGCGAAAGGAGAGGGTGGGCTGGCGGAGGAGATTAGCGCCTGAAGATGCTACGAAACTGTTTTTTAAGGCGCGCGGCTTTAACTAATTGTGGGCGTCCGCATGAAAATGGCCCTTATGGCCGGTTCTAGTTTAGGAGGTATTCGCAATTTTCTAAGTTGAGGTCTTAATGATTATTTTTGGGTTTGAGTAGGGTTTGATGCTGGGACCTATACTAAATTAATTGCGAGTATATTTACATCCAGTTAGTAACCGGAAATAGGTATATTTTATGTTCGAAGAAAATATATAACGTCGGTACTTATGGCATTTCGTCAAGTTTAAATTCGTTTTTCTCAAAACCCGGTTTTTCGAAGTTCCAGCTTCAAAAATGCCCCGGTGACTCGTGTTTTAAGTTCGTAGATTCATTTTGGGTCTAAAAAGCCTAGAATTTATCCGGAAAAGAACTCCCTAACTCCACTGTCCGGAATTCAGTCTTGGGTAGTATCTAGGTACAAGTATCTAAGTTACTCAGAAAGATAAGTTACTTGTATCTTTTGCAGTAACTTAGTTACTTTAAAGAAAAAGTAAATGCAACTTACCTTAGTTACTATTTTTGCAGTAACTTGTAACTTTAATTTTATAGCTCTTCTTGAGTTAGTTTCTATTTAATGTATAATGTCCTTTCAATAGCTGTTATGCTATAAACAGAAATTCCGAAATTGCGCGCAATGGAAGAACAAAAGAATATCGCTTCTGTCGAAAGGCTTTTCAGTGCCACAAGCCTCCTAATGATACCTAGATGACGCAACTTGGGGGATGAATCTTTTGAGAAACAGCTCCTCTTGAAAATGAATAATGTATATTGTTAAGAAGAGCTTTTTGCAATATCATTAAAAATTAATATATTTTTACTCACTTGTCAAAACATATCGTGTATTATTTAACTGATATCTATGTGTTAAATTTTTATTTTATTTTAGGGGGGTACAATTTAAAAGTAACTTTGAAGGAGCTTAAGTTACTTTCTCTGATATCTGTAATTGTATCTCGATACTTTTTCTAAAAAGGAACTGTAACTGTACCTATACTTTTAATAGAGTAACTTACCCAACACTGCCGGAGTTATTGCAATCAACTCCATTCTGACCCTATAGCTGTCCCACGACACCATCAGAGGTTGATTTTAAGAAGTAAATATCGCTAAAGAACGCTGAAGGGATTATTCACTATTTATAAATAGACTCAAGAACTCTGAATAGATTCGATGGCAACAATACTAATTATTGTCATATGCAATTCATTTATAAATTTTTATATCCAGGTTTACATACCGGCGTCTGTATGAGTTCTTCGTGTCCCAATTCCGATGCATATACTGTTTTGATGCACTTTTTCTAGTTGTCATAACAAATTGCATTGACGCGACACGCGACAATCTAGAATTCTGAATTTTAGAATTTTCGTGTTTTTGAGTTCGCAGTTTCGCACCCGTTGACTTGCGGCCATGATGTGGCGAACAACTCCTGTTTGCAAATTTTCTGCCAATGCAACCCCGAACACAAACTCCGTAAGAAGTCGCGCCAAGATTTTAGTTAAGATTGGTTTAAATTTTGCTTTTGAGCGGTGCGAATGAAATATATTCACTCTGAATTCACTACAGAACCTTTCAATCACTCTTTTTTACTCTGGAGTAAAATATGCGGAGTTGAAAGTATTCGATACTGAGTTGATTTTATACTCTAAAAAATAGTAATCATGCGGACGGCCACAATATGTTGTTTATATTTTTCAATATTGAATTTTTTCTTAAGACGTTAGGATTTTTAAATTCCACGTGGCACAAATTGATTTATATTTAGACTTAACATAAATACTTTTTGATTTGTAGACAAACTTTCCAGCACAATCAGCACTAAAAAAGGTTCTAGTTAAAGTTACTAGACGCGTCTGGTTAGAAAATTCTAATTATTTTAATCTGAAATTATGGTTAATATAACTATAAAAGTCTAGTTAATTACCTCTGGTTGATTTTTTCTGGTTAAAAATATTCTGGTTAATAATTCTGGTAACTGAAGTGTTTCGATCTTGTGTTTATTTCCAGAATTTTTTTTTGTCTCAAGTCATTTTACTGGACGTGTCAAGTTGACGCTTTATCGTAAATGTCCAATTCTCGAATAAACGCAATTTTTTAATTGAATTTATAGTTATATAACTTTAAATAATTATAGTGAACCGTGAGTTTAGTTTTATTGTAAGGAAAAATTGCACTCTGTTGTTGGAAATTTTTGTTAGATTATTTTCTTTGGGAAAATGTAACATGTGGTCCATGTAATTTTAAAGGACGTTAGGAAGAGTCCATGGAGGTAGAAGAGTATCGAAATTCAATAGTCGAAAATCGATCTCTACCAAAATATCTAGTTGAGCTTACCAGAACATCTGGTTAATTTTACCAGAATATCTGGTTATGTTGGCCAGAACTTTGTATTCTTAAGCTATAAAAAAATTGCCTAGTAAAGATTTCTGATTAACCTTACCAGAAATTCTTGTCAAATTTAACCGAATTACTGGCAGCACTCACCAGAAATGGGCATATTTTACACAGAAGGTAGATTGGTGCTATAATACCAATGTCCTATGATTGAGACAAGGATATAACGTCGGTGAGAGCACTATCGCAGCTACTTAATTAAGGCGTGGCGGCTGCATCTACGAGATGACCCTCGTTTTTATTTCACCAGCACGCCTATCCCAGGAGCGTATCTATCAACTATGAAGATAAGATAAGAGGGTCATCTACGCCACGGGAAAGATAGGTATCGCCTGAACGGCCACCAAACTTCGGCGTCCCTTGAAAGTGAAGACCATATGTGGCCTTCTTATCTTCCACCGTATTATAGTCCACCTATTCGACCAGCCATATATTTACACATATATGTATAGCATCTGCTTCCAAGTGTGCGAGTTCGTTGTTCCTCCCTTATGCGGATCTCGTTGGGACTCAGAGAATGTAAGGGTAGCGGGGGTCAGGGGTGGGTCAAATTGAGTACATTTATGTCCAGGAGCGGTGCGAAAAGTAAAACAAAAGAATCATGCTGGCAGGGGGCCACCGTGAAGAAATTGCCTCGAAGCACGAGGGTATCTTGTCCGAATCTAATCGGACTTAAAGCTCGATTTTACACTGATAAAAATGTTTGTAATTTTCATATACATTTTTATGTTAAATTTAAATCCTTAGTATACGAAGTCGCCATTAAGTGACTATGTATATTCAATTTGATATACCAAATATTGATCATTTATTAGAAAAGACAGATATTAGCACTTTACACAAATTAAACAAAAATTTGTTTGTAATTTTCAATAATAAATAAAAATAAACAACATTTTTTTCCTAAATAAACATAAGTTCCACTGTTTTTAACTGGAAAAGTTCAAATAAGAAAAGGATAACGAATCCTAACGCCCAAGCACATGTACACACGTTACACTTCTAAGATTAACAATGAATTTTATAAAAAAATTCCTCCCGTACGTTGCACTTTGATTATAAATAAGTATTTAGTCGACGAATTTAAGTTTATTACTTTATTTTTTAATATTTAACAAGATTTGAAGGCATCAAAGGACTTGGTGTCTTACGCACTCTGTTTTACCGACTTTAATATACATGTATATTAATTTTACAACATGATGGTATATAAAAATTAATGTGCGGTATATGCAAATGACTAGGCTTACATGTATATTAAATCTCCATCAGATTTTTTTTAAAAGGGTACAATTACTTGCAATTTCATTTTTTATAATTCATTGTTAGCAAGAAACATGTAGAAAGCTTGGACGTTATGCAGTCAATATTAGGTTTCTAAAGCCCCTTTAAAATAAATAATGAAATGAAATTATTGTTAATAAACAAATATATTTGGGGGAGTTTGAGTTTGAAAATAAAAATTGGTTCTCATTTTCTAAATAAAAGATTTTCCGTGATAGACAGGAACACTCTCGCAATGTTTTTTACTATTTTAAAAATTGCAGACTGATTCACTTATCTTTTGAATAATATTATTAAAATTGAAATTAACTAAGGTGTTTCAAACGTTTTGGCACACAATGGTGGCCCTCATCAGTGAGTTTTATTCAATCTGTGAAAAGTACATAAATGTCTTGTGGATATACGCAGCTTTACAATTTAAAGTGCTATACTTTGCTTAAATAATATCTCAGTTGTGAAATTATAGAAAAGTTATTTAATCTTGAATTTAGATTTTATTTTATTAATAGCTATTTATGACTCTTGCAGTATTCTTAAAATGTTATTTTATTTTAACGAAGTATAATTAATGAAAAACCCAATGACAATGTAATAAAAAAACAATTTTTTCAAACAATCTGTTCTTATGAAAAATAACCTTAAAAATAATTTTTTGGGTACGGTAGAAATAATGCTAAGTAATGAATTTTTCTGTTACCTTAAATCTTTCAAATATTTAAAAAAAAAATGTTCTTTTCCTCATCGACGAAAAAATTATGTGTGCATTATTTCTGTAAAAGTAGCATCATTGTTACAATCACAGTAGTGAAGAATAAATCTTCCAATGAAACATTGTAGTTAAACAATTATTTGATTGTGCTTTTAAATTTAAACCTTTGTAGCTAAGTAATTCGTGAAAATATGTAAAAATTTATGTAAAAATACGTGAAAATCGTTAAAAATATAATGTATTAAATTTTGGTTTTTTGTCTTTAATTTTAAATCAAAGTGCTCTGAATTTATCATAACACACATCTTTAATTTAAGAGCGTTCGAAATTATAGTAAACTGTTAACCGTTACGGAATTTTCCGTAAAACCACACTTTTTTCGCACTTACAGCTGAGATTACGGAAAACTCATTAATACGAGCTCTAGTGCTATACTTTACCGTTTAGTTTTACGGGAAATTCCGTATTTGGCAGTGCCAAATTAAAAACTTAATTTATTTGCACTCAATTTTTAATTTAAAGATTAAAGAAAATCAGATGCAATGATGTCTATATTTTGAAATGAAATAGATTAAAAAAATTATAATGGACAAAATTAAATATTAGTTATTAACATTGAAAAAGATAATAATAAGAGTACACAAATGGGAAAATATATTGGAAAGAATATTTTATTACGGATTCATCGTGGCCCAGACGGTATCGTGCTTGTCTTATGTTCCAACACTGCAGCCTTACGAGCCACGCTGGCGCGGGTTCGATTCCCAAAGTAGGAAACGAGGCTGGATTCGAGGCTGGATGTGTTTTTCGTAAAGGTTTGCTTCTGTTCCTTGGTATACGACCCCTCTCAGATACCCTACAATATAGTCGGTAATTGCCCGGGTATTTGATGCTACTATAAACTTTTAATTCATTAAAAAACGGTTTTATTCATGAAGGTGATAAAAACATTAAAAATGAGAAATTCTACAATTTATAACGAATTCAAATTGAATCTGGGCATATTTTTAGTTATAAAATTAATTGAACTTATACAGAAAGTAAAATAGCTCATTTTAATCATAAATGAAATTTGTGTTCTATTTAAAAATAAAGATCTGCGAAACTTAAACTATTTTTTAAAATAATTTAAATTAGAAAAACTTTTAAATTATAAATTTAAAATTCGAAATGAATAGAAACTTAAAAAATTCCATATATTTCAACAGTCATATGCTGATCGGTGTCATTCATTTTGAAAGCCATTATGTTAATAAAGTATCCTATTTTGCCTAGCATTTTCTCTTTTTATTCTTATTAACCTTGCGTGAAAAAATTTCACGTTTCTAATCATCTAAAAAATTTTAAAGACGACATTTTTGTTTTCCGCATTCTAAAAAAAGTCAATCTTTAAGTCTTCATTTTCTAATTTTAATATAATTATCGGTTTAAAAAATCTAATTTAGATGCATTGAATATTCGAATCTTTAGAGAAAATTTCAAATTGTTTGAAAATTAGTTTTTGTTTAACTTACAGAATTATGTTGTATAATTATTTTAACTTTGTTAAATTTTACTAATTTCAAACTAAACTATTTCAAAGTTGAATAAAACTTCAAAGGTAAAATATTTTTTCGTTGAATCTATGCAAATTAAATATTTTCGAAATGAACAATAATAAAGTATGATCGTCTGTCTGTCGACATTTAAGTTTCTTCAATTTAAATTTAACTAACGATTGTCATTATGTTAGATATATATGATACTAATTATTGTACGATTAGACCAAAATTCAAATAAGAATGCCAACATTTATAACGAATCTTAATGACATTTTTCGGCTGATCACGAATTAAATCATTTCTAGAATTTAAAAATTGTTCAAAATGTACCAATAACCAGCCTTTAACAGTTTGGTAAATTTAAGCGCAGTTTCGAGTAGATGTGTCTCAGTGGAGCCCTGTCTGTTTACATTTCGATGCCCCCGAATTCAGTCCAAGGCTATTTAAAAGGTAACCCTCGACGCGGGACTGAAAGCGAGAGTACGCTGAGGTAAAAAGTTTCTAGACATTTTATACCTAATTGAAAATTGAATAATATGTCACTAACAACTTTTTTATGGTTATAATTAAGATCTTCAGATACGTAAAAAACATTGGCATCCATGGAAATATTAATTTTTTTTCAAACTTATTTTACAAAAGTAGAATTAATCATTTCTTAAATTAATTACCTTGTTTAAAAAAAAATGTATAACTCTTCATATTTAACAATATAATATTATGGATTTTTAAATAGATTATGTTATTAATATTAGAAAATAAAAATCCAGGAACGCAAATGCACGCTTCGTGGGCGCGCATTTGATTTAATCTGTTTTTTTATATTTTAATTACGATTTCAAAGGATCTTACAAAATTTCTAAGGGCTTATACAGAATGAATGAAATTTTATTTCCGAAGGGATTTTAACGGAATTTAAAAGTTGTAAATAATATAAAAGATTTCGACGAATTTCAAAGGTTTTTAATTTACTTTTAAAGACTCTAAAGAATTTCAAGAAATTTGTTCTAAAAGTTTGTAGAACTCTTAATATTTAAACCGTTTTCATTATGAATTTCGAAATACTTAGATTCTAATATTGTAAAATAAAAATCCAGGGACGTAAAAATGTGGTTCGTGCGCATGCGTTTAGTGACAATGTAAAATATTTTAGGCGCTTAAACTTGAACTGTTTTAAAATCAAGTTTGAGAGCATTGAACAGTATAGTCCTTATTGCTTTCAATTTATTTATAATTACGCAGACCCACAAAAAGATGGTCTTCACGAGACAAGTGACTAGGCTTCCCTCATGGATTTTGAGCCGCCGAATCCGAATCTGGCCTCAGAATTTTTCCTACACGTCTCAGTTTCCCCCCTAGATGCAAAAAGTAGTGAACACCTTAGGCATTTTTTGGTCACACAGGCCATACAAGGCCAGACAAGTGACAAGGCTACCCTTATGGATTTTGAGCCGCTGAATTCAAATATGGCTTCATAATTTCTTCTACACGTCTCAGTTTTCCCCTACATGCAAAAATTAGGAAAAAGCCTAGGGATTTCTGGTGACACGGGCCGAACAAAAAATTTGTCTGCAGGACACAAGTGACCCATATGGATTTTGAGCCGATGAATCTAAGTCTGGCCTCATAATTTCTCGTACGCGTCTTAGTTAATACCTAGTTGCAGAAAATAATGGAAACCTAGGGATAATTCGCATGTTATATTGATAATACCAGTATACATGAAAATAGACACATCAATGTTATATTCTTACGTGCAACGACTTGTAGAAGCTTTATTTGTACACAGAAATTCTCTATTGTGCCTTCTGTTTCCCGTAGCTTGGGTAAATCTAGGGAAATTGAAGGTCTTTCTCAGATTATATAGATTTATATGGGGAAAAAAACAAAAACCTCATATCTTTTACAGTTTTGCCTGTGAAATAAGTTACTTGTCCCGTACCGATAACTTTTTATTAGTGGGCACGCAATTCTGCTAAGGATATGGAATTTTTGTTATTTTTTCCCGTAAAAATCTTTGTAATATAAGAAAAACCTTCAGTTTCCCTGAAATTACCAGCGAGGGGAAACAGAAAGTACACTAGAAAATTTCTGTGTCCAAATTGACCAGAAATCCCTAGGCTTGTCCCTACTTTTTGCATCTAGGGGAAAAGTGAGACGTGTTGGAGAAATTCTGAGGCATTTTTAATGAAGGCTCTTCTTAGAAGAAGGAAATATTCTTTATAATAAGTACGATACAAAACATATAAATGTTGTTTATTTAAACAGTTTTATGTTTTCTTCGGCTTTTTTATATCGCCGTGAATAGATTTTTAACGTCATAAGTATATCCAATTCAAAATAATAAATTTTTCATGGTAGAAATCATAAGAAAATCATTTAGCATTATTTTAAAACTATACAATTGCTCGTAAAAATATTATTTATTTTTTTCTAAATATGAAAATAAATTTGTAATCTTTCCGATATTTTTTCAATTTTTTGTCAGAAAATTACCCCTTTTCCTCCTTTTTGAGCTCTTTTTACACTTTCACCCCTGGCATTCCTTAAATAGTCATGAGAAATACAGTATAAATATTTAGAGGCGAGTGTAGGTATGAAATATTATGTTTTGAGTTTTTACACTGTAAAAAAATGTGTACGATATGTGTGAAATATGTGAAATTTTACATACATTGGTGTAGTTAATTTAATATACATGTATATTAAATTTAATATACAGGTCGCTATAGCAGAGGGAGTGAAAACTCAAGTTATTTTCATTTATTTAAATCTTGTACGGGCAACACTTTTTCCAAAATTCGTTCTGAATTGTAGAAATTTAAAATTAATACAGTTGGTTGTTGGTTAGGTCTGTTATTTATTTGCTTAATTAAACTTTTCGACTCAAAATTCAGTGTAATTTATGTTAAGCTGGAACCCGTTTAGGAATGTAATCAGGGATCCGGCCGGATCCCGTCCAAATAGCCGCGGTTTAAGCCCGGTGCTGGTCGGGGAATCCGGCCGGGATCTGGCTAAAAACATCACGGTAAACTGTTCGGATCCCGGCTTGGATCCGGTCGGGTAGTTAGGCCACAAAGCGATTAAAAAATGTTGCTTCAGGCAGGTAACTTGTTTTGTCTTTTAAGGCTTATCGTAAAGAATACGGCGAACTTTAAAAGTCAAATTAACTTACCCAATTATGGCGAGGAAATTGAAGTATAATTTCAATGACTGATCTCCTAGAAATTTTTCCATTTTGGAAACCACATAGTGATTTTAGGTTGGGAAGAAATAAAGAAAAAAATGTACACACAACAGTAGTTTAATTAAAAATAATAATTATCTGCGCACTAAATGGGGTTTAAAACTAATTACTGAAGTAAGTTTGATCTTCAAAAATATGACGCGACATGTGCGCAACGTACTTCCTCGTCCGAGGTGTGACACTGAAAATGACTCAGTTTCTAAGCAAACGCCAGACGCAGAAGGCGCCATACATGCCGGTAAATTTGAAAGTTTACAGACTAAAAATTTTCTGAAAATAGAGAAAATTATAAAAATTGTTACATTTCTGCTATTGCACATAGCAGACTCGATAACAGTTTTATTTAATAAGTTAAAATATTTGAAAAAATGTAATGTTTTTTTAAAAATTTAAAAAAGCTTGTTTCTGTTTCACTGATATCATAAATCGTTAAATTATACTCTTCAAATAACAATTTATCTAGCATCTGCAACTACGTCTTTAATAATGTCACAGCTATTCAGAAATGTTTATTTTCTACCAAAAATGATCCTGATCAGTGCCCAGTCGGCACCCGGCCATAAGATCTAACCGGAGTTGGCCCGGCCAGTTACCGGCCGGATTCGGACTAGGTGATTCGAGAAAAATGTAGCCCGGCCGGCTCCCGAACGGTGCCTGTCCATGAAATCCAGCCGAGGGTAATCCCGGCCGGCATCCGACCAAAAACCTTGTTGTAGTAGGGCCAAGCGGGGACATTTCTCACGGGAGGATATGAAGTTTTATTATTTAAAATCGAAAACTACTGCCAAACTTATTTTCAGCTTGTGTAAAATAGGATTATATGATTTTTCTAGTAAATGATTTAATGAATGTATATGACATTTATACACGCTCCTAATGGCAGTTTCATATGCTTCATATATTATTATTATTATGGGCCCACCATCCATCCCACAGGTACTCATGACCCGGTACTTTGCTACTAAACACGGTCGCGAACGCGGCAAGTGATT
>JAAAKG020144514.1:0-11106 GCA_010014905.2 Druon quercuslanigerum
AGCTGTAGGTCCCCCTCCCACCACCAAAAAGGGTGTGGGAGGTGTGTTAAGGAATAGGAAGAGGGTGAATAAAAAAATGTAAACCCTTAGGGGACACATTAGAAGCTTCCACTCGTTTCGAATTTGAAAATTCATTGAATACATGTCTTGAACAGGAGGCTTCCTAACAAAAGTATCGACGACTGCTCATCTGGGATGCACCGTTTCTGTTACTTCTGGAAGATGAGTATAGTACAGATAGAATCGGCATAGGTCACAGTATCACTCCTTGCTCCTAAAATGGTCATTTTAGATATATTCTGGACCATTAAGCAGTTAGGTAAGAAATTAAATCCCATAATGGCATATGATTCCTAACTTACCGGAATCTTATGCAGTGGTCGGCAAACTACTGCCACGCGACAGCCCTAAACCGCCGTGGCAAGATGATTCAAAATCTCGAGGCAATACATGCTGCCGCCAAGATGGTCCAACCCGCCACGGACGCTTCTTTTATTAAGCGGATCGAGTAACGGTTTAAAATTAAAATAAAAAATTAAATTTCAAAATTAGCATTCTGAAATGTCGAAATTCAAAATCTATGCATTTTGGCGATCGATCATTAAAACATTGATTTTTGTACAATTTTATATATATATATATATATATATATATATATATATATATATATGTAATCACAAAAAAGTAACAGATTTCGAATTCAAGACTTAAATCGGTAATATAAGAATTTAAAATGTAACAGATTTGTAACTTTTCATTCTCATAGAGTGTCCCGTCTAACAATGAACCTCTGCCCAGGAAAGCTAACGTATCTCGTCAGGAGAAATGTATCGTTGAAGAACAAAGTGCGGTAGGAGAAAAAAAATTTCTTGGGTTTACCCTGCCCTTACCTGAAAAGTAAGACCCCTTCATAAATGGTACCGAACTGAAAATCATAGGTTAAGCGATTCGAAGGAATTTGCCACTGTTCAAAGTTTAGGTTTATGATTTGTGTGAGGGTGTGGTTGTATGCTGACTGAGTACTCATCCAAGAGGTAGGGATTGTCCGCGCCCAGGGAGGAAGCTTTGTAAGATAACGGAATTTAATAATAAATAAAATCTCATAATGTTATGTGATCTCTACCTATCGGCATCGTACGGAAAGTGCATGTTCGATAGTGGGGGAAATTCGAGCGTCTACAAGTTGTGTTAGTCCTGATCACTTCCAGGCTTCATAGCGCAGTGGAAAACATGTCAGTTTTAAACACCGGCGCCTAGGTTTGACCTATTCTGAAGTCAAATTTTCCTCACTGTCTATTAAGTTAAATTGAGAAAAAGTAAAATATTGACGGATGTAGCCGGAGCCTCGTTATAATTGTTGCCTAAAAACGCAAATATCTGTTAAACTAGCCTTAGGGTCCTTTTCATATAAACGTGCACATTTAAAATATACACGCTTATTAACAAATACTCACTTTTTAGTTTTGGAAGAGCGCTCCTTCGGTTAGGAGAATTTGAAAAAGCTAAAGATCAGTTGTGGAAAGCCAGAGAGCTAGAACCAAACAATAAACAGACTCTTAAGGAAATAAAACAAGTACGTAATTATTTCCATTATTGTGTAGTGCAAGGAATATGTAGTAGATAAATTATTAATGTTTTTGCAATTATTGAAAAATATCTCTTGAGATTTAATTTTTCCTTTCAGGCAGATGACATGCATGTCAAGTACAAATCGGCAGAAAAACGTCTTTGGACAAATTGTTTAAAGATGACTAAAGAAGAAGCAGCAAGAACTGAGTTCGAAAAGGCGGCTTACGAACTTTGTGAAACCTTTAAGAACGATATTGACTTAATAAGACAACCATTACCAGATGGTTTAACGCCGGACGAAGATCAGTGCATCCGAGAAGTTGCTGTAAGTCACGGACTTTCAGTCACCAATCATAAACGATATGGAAAAGAAATTGTTTTCCTCACAAAACCTAATTATTAGGGAAATTTTACAAGTCATGCTTAATTTGGGACTAGAATATAAAGCTCATATTAATAAAGCTGATCTCATATGCTTCATTTCTTCTACAATATAATCTTATATTGTTTATTTTTATATATTATTTTCGGTCTTTAAGTCGGCAGTATACATTGTGAGTATCACAATACGCAGAGGCTATCATCATCTGACAGGAATATGAATTAATTTCAAAATTTATGTTCAATTTTTCTGATCTTTAAGATTGACAGCTTTAATGATAGAAATAATGACTAGAACTTCATGGTAACAGGGTATATTCAGAGGGACAGTGTTAAAGACAAACCGGAAAGTAATTTTTTTAGAATATACTCTGCATGGTTAATCATTATAAAATTATATAAGATGTCCCGGCAGTACTGTCGATCCATGTAATGGCGGATAGAAAAATTTCAGTCGAGAAGTCTCAAAACATTTTTGGGTTCGTCACGTATTTTGGGTACTTACAGGGCATTGAAATTTTATGTAGAAGTACAGTTAGTTGCAAGTGTATGTGCGATCCCGAAAAACAGTATCTCCTACCGCAGTAGCTTCAGCCAAAGATACTCTAGGGAGAGTTAAAAGATGTTCCCCCCTCCAATAGTCGCCGCTATACCGGAACTTTGATATTTTTATGGGGCACGAAAAGTTTGAACAGTTTTATATTCTATTAATTCTATTGTTTATGAAAATTTTGAAGCATATGTGTTTCAAAGTGAATATTATTTTTTCCTAACCTCAATAACCAACCTTCCCAATCATTTATATTGTTCGTGAGATAAGTGTTGTTTCTAATCAGTATGAAACTATCTTGAAAATAAAATTGTGATTAGAAAATAGCGCCAACTCATGCCAATCAAAACTCAGGAAAGTTTAACATTCTTTTCAACTATTTCCAAATTCATCAACTTCGGTCTACGATGAACTACTACTGAATTAAGACGCACTCGCTTTTCTTTAATTCCTCAGAATTTTGTAGAAGTCTTTGAATTGCATTAAAATTTTTCAATTGTTCTAAACTCTGTAGAATTCATGTTGACTTATTGTGCATTCTTTCATGTCTGGAATTTTCTCAATTTCTTAGACTTCACATGTAATCTTTTAAATTCTTTTAAATATTTTAAAGAATTCTCTTGAAATAGTTATGTTATAACTTCACTTATTTTTAATGTTCTGAATTCTTCTCAAAACCTGAAATTCTTTGAATCTATTTATAAATTCAGAAACTGGAGAACCAGTGAACTGCTTCTGAATTAGGATACACACTTTTAAAATTTTTTCAGAATTCTGTATAAATCTTTGAATTGACTTGAAATAATTTGAATTCTTTTTAACGTTTTTGATTATTCGTGAAATATTTAGAATAGACATTGGATTTATTTGAATTCCTAGCTCTTCTGAATTTTTAGGAATTATCTCGATATCTAATAATTCATTTATAATGTTTTCATTTCTGTTAAGTATGTTTGAATTATCTTCAATAATTGAAAATGTATCCTGATTTATTTATGATTTTCTGAGTTCTCCTTAAAATATGGATTCTTTTCAGCTATTTCCTAACTTTTTCCATGCACCGGATTTCGGTGAGCCAATATTTTATCTGGATTATGTTTAAATAAAAGAATTGTTTTTCTGCAGTCATTTAAAGGTTGGATAAAACTTGAGACCATCCTATTCAAACAGACAATCACGTTCGTAATCGCACTTGCTTTTTTTAATACTTGAAGAAAGGAGAAGTTAGAGCGGTAGAAAATATTGATTTTCGGGATCGCACGCACTCTTGCAACTAACTGTGCACCTACTTAAAATTTTAATACCCTGTAGTACTCAAAGTACCTAGCGGACCTAAAAATATTTTGGGACTTTTTGATTTGAATTTATTGTCTATCCGCTATTACACGGAACGACAATACTTTTGGACATTCTGTATAATAAAAAATATGATTTTATTTCAAAAAAGACTAAAAATGTGGAAACATCAGATATATAATTTACGGATGTTTATATTATCATATACAACTATTAACTACAACTAATAACTATTACTACTATTATTATCTAATAACTATAGCTACGTAAATAACACAATTCTTGAAAGAATACAAGAGAACCCCGAAAGTCTTGCTTCTTGATACTATGTTTAGTGATGGTTTAAATTTTATGCTGATACTCTAAAATTGTACAATGTTTGTACGATCTGTCGCAACAAAAGAATAAAAGAAGTTTTTGATTTAAAAATATATTATTGCCTTTTTTATTTGAATGAATTCGTTACATATCCATTTAATTTACGTGAGCCTTTTTTATGGTTTCAAGAATTCAAAGGTAAAAGCCATAATTGAAAGTAATGAATATTAGTTTTAAAACATGCATATTAATCTCTCAATTTGTGAGCGTAGTAAATTTTAAACTCGCGTTTAGAAAAAAACATTTAAAGATAAGAGTTTTTCTTTTAAATTTTCAAAATTACCAGTTACATCATATTGAATTTTACGGTTGAATTTTATTAAATTATTGATATTTCTACAACTGCTAATTGAATTTTGATGAACGTTGGAGGCGTTATATGGGAAATTATAGATTTTAAGAATATGAAACTAAAAACGCTGGACTACACAATGGTTCCTTAAGTCCTTTTATTTAATTTCCAAATTTTTAACTCGAAACCTTTTTTTGTGCATGTGAGTTATTCGAAAAAATGCTAGTAAAGTTGAAATCGGGCACATTTTAGATGGTTGGAATCGGTAAAATCTAACGGCATTTTAGTATGTACTTTACATAAAGTATACGATATAAAAAAAAATTTAAATAGAACGATGTCGTATTCAAGGTAAAATAATGCTTGTGGTACTGTATAGACCGACACTTGCGACAAGATATGTACGAAGGAAAGTTTGCTCATTCTTGAACATCCTGAAAGGCCTGATGGCTAAGAGAGAAATCGGGAACAGCAGCCTGCCGAATATTGTGAATAATTAAGTGAGCATGGCGGTTATAATACTGATTCTGGTGGTGCTAGCTCTGGCAATATTTCTGTCACTGGCAGGATTGCTACCCTTAAACTTTTGCACAATACTGGAACCCAAGAGAGAAACTAGATGTCTGTTGTTCGGGCGCGGTTGCTTGCTTCGCGCGACCTTCCCATTATTAGAGAATTAGAGCCGGTTGAGGAACATGATAATTTGCCATAGTATTAATAAATAGAAAATTTAATAAGCTGCATCAGACTTGTTACATTATAAAAAAAGGTAGAAAAATATCGAGTAATAACTTCCAGAGTTATCGCACTTTCGTTACACTAAGAGGTTTCATTTATATATTCAGAAGCTTTTTAAATATTTCCTTCATTCATTTAGCTGATAAAAATTTAATTGAGATGTCTTGATAATTCTAGTTATTGTAGTCTCATAACAATGAAAGGGTCATTCGTGATAGGTATACGTTAGTAGACATCTGTTCGCAGCGGGTGCCTGCCTCGGAGCCTGTCGAGCTGCCGGAAATAGTTTGGGACACGCTGATCTAGAATAATATCTCGCATCTCAAGGCAACATTGTAAAATCATTCATAGCAAGATAAAATTTTTCAATTAATAAATGGAATTTTCTTCCGTGTGCTTCAAGTACATGAATTCTTGTTTGCAAAAATGCAAAAATCTTAACGTTTTAACAAATTATAATTTTTCTAGAATGACTGATTATTTATAAATTCAAAACTGTCGTTTGTGAATTTTTCAAGCTTTGGAAACCATTAATAGATGCTAGTTTGACTGTTTTAACCGATATTGTATCACTTGTTCAGTCGTTCTTTTGCTAAAAACATACCAGCGGAAGGAGCAAGCCGGATGAAAATAATAGTTTATAAGTTCTGAGGTGATAGATGTATCATACGCTTCGTCGATAAGTGGTCGATAACGTAGAACAACCTTTTATCTTGTGGACTACATGGAAGAACCGATTGAATATTATTATTCTCATTCTGGTCGGTAAGCACGTTTCTCTTATTGGTACGGAAGAAAAATTGCTTGAAGTCCGTTTCTCGTACAATGTCAACGAATAAGAGGTTATATTGCAGCTATCACTATTTTTATTTAAAATAACCAGTACATAAAATACTACAGAAGCAAACCATCATACTTTTCCATCATAGATGTTTTGATTTTCATAAAAAGGTGCGGTCGGCTTTGCTTTCCGGTGGAGGGAAAAGCCGACGAAATACAGCTTGTTAGAAATAATCAAATTACCAAATAAATATGTTACTCATGTGATTCATACGTATAGAAATATGATATACAATAATTTAGATGAAAAAATTTATCAATTCCACGTCTTATTAACTTTAAATAAATCGTTGACTATTCACTGGTCGCCGCTGCCCCTCATTACCCTACTAAAGTTATCTCAAGTTGAAAAATGGGCATTTACCTTAGAAAAAATATTTCAGATAGAAATTAATTATTTAATAATAGTTATTTAGAGATATACGTTTGTGCTTTCTCTTTAAGCGGCGTGAATTTAATTAACATAGCATACTAATTTTTATTACAGCTCATACGAGTTTGATCAAAAACTAAAAGACTGATGTAAAACAAGTTCAAGCTTGCCTTTGTGTTTCCTTTGACATGAAACTTTAACGAAAAACAATTTTGATATTTTGCCTCCGTAGATTGCAAATTTCATTCAAAATGTTGAATTTGGGACAGTACACCTCAGGAATATCACAATATGCACATGCGCATTTGATTCTAATGACAATTTTGTGAAATTATAGTGCTATATAAGAGATCGGTTATATTTTTTGGAATAATCGACATTTCTGGAACTTTTTATTGATTTTTTGATATTGCTATAAGGTTAAAAAAAAATACATACAAATATTCTTTCTATTTGTCATTATTAAAACCTGTTTCTGAGCCTTTGAAATTAAAATAGGATTTTACATAGGAAGAGCTTAGTTTTCGGAAAAAGAGAAAAACAACTAATTTTAATTGACTTTAGAAATAAAGCTTCAGTAATATGTTAAAAAATGTTAAAACAATAATTTCTACCCAGTCACTTTTCATTTAGACCCCCTCCTTTTTCAACCTCATTTAATTGCACCACAACATGCAAAAGAATAATTTTAAATAAAATTCATGCTAAAGGTAGGATTTAAAATATTTGTTTGACATACATTATTATTATTTTTTACTAACATTTTTACTCGGGTGCACCCGGTTTTTCATCATAGCCGACTAATGACGTTAGGATGTTATAAGTTGATTTAATACGATGCTTAAAACCTCCTGCGATGACGCTGTAGGTACACACTTACGAGCTAGGTGTAGTTTCGAGCTCGTCCCTTACCGCTGCCACACTCAAACAGCGTTCGCGAGCGTTGAAGGTGACAACAGTCAACTCTGGATGCTTTATTAGAGCTACCATCGGCCATTCCACATGTTTTTAGTCACTTGCTTCCTGATGGCCGAGAAAGTTTCTTACAATGCGACAGGTATTTAATAAGAACGCCTTCTGCGCTGCTACCTATACCCTACTGACTCCCAAATGTTCAAAATGTTCAGTGTACCTTACGTACACATTGCTTGTAGTCGAAATCGCAATAGGATGAATAGATGCATGATTCACATCCCTCCATACGGTCTGTACTTAATGCCTCAACTCGCTACACTTATAGATCTTGGTTGTATAGCTTAATTGCGAATTTCGGTGAAGGGGATAAGCAATGTCGATGATGTAGATTCTTCCACCTTTTTTTCTCGACTCACGATGTCAGGTCGATTGGCTCGGATGTAATGATCCATTTGGGTAGTAACATCCCAATATAAGATGTAATCTTCGTTTTTTAAAACGGGCATTGGAATGTAACTATAAAAAGCCATCCATTCTGTTAAGAGTCCTAGGTTTAGGGCAAGTTGTTGATGTATAATGCCCGCTACGTCCTTATGTCTGTGCCTATATTCTCTCTGAGGCATTACGCGACAGCCCTCAATAATGTGCTCGATGGATTCGTTGGTATCTCCACATAATGGGCACCGGTTCACCTCGTCTTGATGTAGCACGTGTTTGCGATCATTTCTGGTGCTGACAACCTTCTCCTGTATCGCAATGATGAATCGTTCTGTTTCTGTACCCTTTCTGTTTCTGTTTCCCTTTCATAGCCAAATATTGCATGCCTCACTATCCACTTCATGTTGATCTAACATGTTGGGCTGCTCGCCGAGGATTCCATTGTAATTGTAATTCCAATTTCTCTGTGGTTTCTACCCTGATATTCAAATCCTCATCTGAGGACAAATTTAAGGGCGTGTAGTCAAAATCCTATTTACAGATTGTGCTGTAAAGCGTAACATCTCGTTTGCTGTTAAAATGGTTTCATAACTGTATAACCTATGACTTGCACAGTTTTTTAACATCTACAACGTCCCTACCCCCTATATGTCGTGGTTTAACTACCCTGTCAATCGCTGAATTTAAGTGATGCATTCGGTGCTTCGTCATTTCTACGCAGACGATTCTTTTTAATTTTTCAAGGTCGATGTTAGACCATTTCATGAGCCCGAAGGAGTGCGTGAGGACAGGTATGGCATATGTGTTTATTGCACTGATTTTGTTTGCCGAGTTGAGAAAACTTGAAATAATCTATCTGAGTCTCTTAGTGAAGGCTATTGTTAGATTTGTCTTCACCATCGTACGCTGACGACCCTTAGATTTAAGAATACCCAGATACTTATATGATTCACCTGCAGCCATGGCCTCGATGCCATTTTCGTACTCGGTTTCTAACTCTACGGTGCCTAATTAGCCTCTGGTGAAATGCATTGTTCTGCATTTATCTAGTCCGAACTCCAAGTGGATATCATTGGAAAGCTGCGTTGTGACATCGATCACTCTCTGCAGTTTCTGGGTTGAACTAGCGAACAGCCTCAACTCATCCATGTACATAAGATGGGTTACTTGATGACCGTCTTCATTATCATGTATTCTGAACCCATGAGACGTGCTGTTTAGTGTTTTTCTCAATGGTTTCAACGCTAAAAAGAACTATAGTGCACTGAAGGAGTCTGCGGCATGAAAGAAAACGCTTGCTGATAGTCAATGTATGCCATGTGTAAGTTCGCTTGATGTCTATAGTGACTAGATCTTTAGCCTCGTTTTTACGACGTCCTTTTTGTTCTTCTGTAAAGATGGCATTCTCGTTACAATGAGAATATAACTTATCTGAAAGGATAGCTGTAAGAAATTTATAAATTGTTGGAAGAGGGGATATGGGTAGAACTCCAGATAGATTCTGAGCTGGGTGATTCTGGGTGTTCAATGATCTTCTCAAAATACCTTGCCAACCCATGATGCGTACTCGTCAGGTACTTGCACCAAAAGCTGTGCACCATGTCCCGACCTGGAGCTTTCCAGTTACTTGATGCTGTTCCACTTTCATTTTGATAGCAGCTATTTCGATAGCCGAAAGCAATCTGTTTACAGATATTGAGCGTTTTTGATCTGACAGATTCTGCTCATTTGCCCACATTTCTCTGCCAAAAAATAAAGGCGCATAACATTTCTCTTCATACGTTATGTCGATTTCAATCGCCTTTTTGGCTTAAAGAACCTCTGCTTCTGCCTTTGATTGTATAAGGCTATTTATAGCGGTTTCCTGTGACTGACGTTCATTGCCATCATTTTCCCGCGTCAAATCAACCTGTTGTTTAATCTAAATTGATCGGACTTCTGTAATGTTTAGATTAGTCCTGATATCCTTCATCTTAGCGACAAGATGTCTAAGTGCGAATTTATTTATATAAAGATACGTTGCAGCAAATTTAATTTTTAAATTGTATCCTTTTTCTATTTTTGTTTCAAACATCGCACTTTCATAATAGAGACGCACCAAATCCTTTTTCATTTTGATATCCCACTTGATGCTCTTCTACGGTATTTATGTCGAGGTGGTTGGCTAAAAATAGCTAACGCTAGTCAAAGCATCCTCAGTAGGCACAGTTGATATCCCAATGCTTACCTTTTGTCGCGGATGTCCTTGCTGGCCAGCTCTTTGATTAGTGAGATCTGCTGACTATCTCGCAGTTCACCACCGCCACCATCCCGCATGCGTTTCCAGGGTCCCCCGGGCGATTCTCGGAAAGCATCAAGCGTTTCAAAATCTTTAAAATACTCTCCGTTATTATTTATGGCTTTTGGTGTTCTGCTTATTCCCTTTCCTCTTCGTTATCCGCGTGCCTGGCATGGAAGACCCTGTCAATAGCAGTTCTACCGTCAGCATCGCCGTCAAAGTCATGAGAAGAAAGCTCCAGACATACCGCAATACCAACGCGAGAACACATTTTTAAGTATTTTTTACTCGTTTTTTAATTTTTAAATAAATATTTTTTCAAATGGTGGATGCTTAGATTAATATTTTTTTCTCCTTCTAGAAAATTTGGTAATGCTTTATGTTTTATTTTAAAACAATTATTTTGAGCTTAGAAGATTTCGAAATATGTAGAAAAAGAATATGCAAGACTTTCAGACCATTTTTTAGTTTTTCAGGATTTAAAAAAAAAAAGTAAAGTTGTTACGGTGGTTCCTGTGTGAGTAATCAATCGAAGGATTCTTCTCGATTGAATACTCCCACAGCCTATACAATTCATTGACACTTGGCCGTGACCGATGTGGGTGCACCTCCCGTAAAAGTACAGTAGCATATATAAAACCAGTAGGCTAAAGAGAGAGAGAGCAATCCAACACATTAGTATCTAACAATACTACGACTCATGCCACTTCCTAGCCTTCCTATCATCCGGATAATCGCGAGACTCCTCGCGACTGAAAATGTTAATTAACAATAACAGATTGTTAATTAACGATAGCAAAACATTACTTAAGTAAAATAGTTAACATTATTTAAACTATCTATTAGATATATTTAGAAAATATGCATTATTCGTTAGTATCTTGTCAATCAATCAATCAATCAATTCATAGCACCACCCCTGGTCAAAAATATCGATACTCTCGATAGTATTGGAAGATCTATGCGACAACTACAGATCATGAAAACAATTAAGACATAGCTTAATAAATTCATTCACCAAAATGCCGTTACTCATTATTGCTAAAATTATCGGAATA
>JAAAKG020144515.1:0-11106 GCA_010014905.2 Druon quercuslanigerum
ATATATGTTGATATTTCTCCGGGTCATAAAGCATCGCTCGTCCTTTATCGGATGCCTGCCCGCGGTTGGTCTTGTCACCTCTCTTTCTCTGCTGCCGGCTTTTTCTGGATCTGGTAGAGTAGGCGCTCGCTTTAGATAGCCACTTTTTTGGAGTACTTCGGCATGGTTTCGCAGACGTTCTGGATACAATAACTCGCCCGACGCTCGAACAGCCAAATAATTACACAGGCCTGCAAAAAAAGTTGTCTACACGAGACAAGTGACTAGGCTACCCTAATGGATTTTGAGCCGCTGAATCCGAATCTTGCCTCAGAATTTCTCGTTCACGTCTCATTTTTTTTCTAGATGCAGAAAATAGGGGACACCTTGAAGATATTATAGACATTATTTTGATAATACCAGCATACGGAAGAATAAACGTACGGGTGTCATATTCTTATGAGTTGGGACTCGTAAAAACCAAATTCATACACAAAAATTCCTTAGGGTGCTTTCCGTTTTCCCGAGTGTAGGAGAAATTTTAAGGCCAGATTTGGATTCAGCAGCTCAAAATCCATAAGGGTAGCATGGTCATTTGTCTGGTGCAGACAAATTTTTTGTACGGCCTGTGTGACCAGAAAATCCCTAAGCTTTTCCCTACTTTTTGCATCTAGGGAAAAACTGAGAACTGTAGGAGAAATTCTTAGGTCAGATTCAGATTCAGCGGCTCAAAATCCATAAGGGTAGCTGATCACATGTCTCGTGCAGGCCGATAGTTTTAAGCTTGGTGTACACACTCAGTATAGTATATTGATGCCTAAAGAAAAATAAAAAATCGAAAAATTGTCAGTAACTACGTTTTTATGGATACTTGACAAGAAGTATCGAGGGAAATTTTAGTTTGAAACAACTTCCAGTGGAAAGTTTGTTCCTCAATATTAAAGGAAGATTTCTGGAAAGTTTCAGATCGATTCATCTTAAATTTACGAAGACATTAATTTTCTAAGTAAGCGTGCGACGACGTCAACGTTTACTCTGTGCACACAAAGCATCATCGGGACGCTTACTCTCCATGTTGCCTTTCAGCTTCCTTAATGGAGTAACTAAGTCTTGTTTTTACATATTATTTTTATATAAAAATTCATTAAACAGTATCAAATTTAAATGGCCAGCATTTAATCAAAATTCCATGTTATTAACTTAAATGCACGTGTCAAACAAGCAACATAAAAGATGCCTTCTGGAAGAATTATATTATTGTTCGCGCGTATATACATTTAAAAAAAAATATTAAACAGCCATCGCATGGTCGTAATGGGAACAAGCATCATATAAAAATAACATCGGCTCCCAGTAGAGCCACAGTAAATCGCACCTATGGCCACGTCTCACGACTGTGAGATGGGTGGTCACAGGGCATGATAAAATCACATCGACAGGCTGTCAAACCCCTCTTGCGAGCACCTCCGAGAGCACCGATCACAGGAACAATTTCTTTAACCGAGTATTTTGGGTACAGTCGATGCAGCTCCCTTTTAAGGTCCTGACACATCTCCTCCTTAACCTTATCCTTAGCAGTGATGTTGCAGTCGGCTGAAGCCAAGAATTCAATCACAAATATAGTTTGTTTTTCGAAGTCTTGGAGAACCGTGCCAGGCATCGGGTGTGCTTCGTAGACGGCTATCCGAAAATTGTAGTACCAAAAAATTTGGCACTTCTCGATGTGTACAATTGACTCGATCTCCTTCAGAGTGTTCGGCAGGGCAGGTTCGCGGCCCACACCGTAAGAGCGACAAAAATGGCAATCAAGCTCTCTTAGGTCCGCATTATGCCTATAGAGATACGTAAATTCCGCGTGGATAGGACACCCAGATAGTATATGTTCTACGTACTCAGCGTGACCATGACGCGCTCTGCACCTATTTCTGGAAACTTCTTGACATAAAAACTTTAACTTTTAGAAGTGAAGTATCTAGATGGTGTAATGCACTCTACTCACTTCTTATGGTAAAATTAGGCCAAAGGTCTCGGCCACCTGCTTCGCGGCTTTGTAAATGAACGCTCCTTTGCCAATCTTCTCGTGATTACTGACCATTGACGGCGTGAGATGCATAATCGCGGAACAGATGAATTGATATGCTAGCTCTTATGCATATGCATAATCTTACGTGTGGCAACATCAAGGGACGTAAGCTCATTCTTTGTTCTTCGAATGACCACAGCGAGTAGAGTAGAACCGGGATGATAGACTTGAGACCAGATCTTGTGAGGAAGATGCTTGCATCTTCTTCGGAGAGACTCATTTACTGATCTTACATCCTCAATGCGGCTTGAGGCACGCCCAAGTATGTATAGGTCTCTCCAAAGTCAACATGTGTAACAATACTTACATCCATAAGCCTAGGGTCTTTGGGTACGCGGAAGTCCAATCCTTGTGCTCGTGATGATTAGTATAACCAAAGAGGTATACAGAAGAATTTCGTAATGCGAGATAGTGGCAGAAGTGAAAGAAGCCCATCTGGAAGTTAAAGTTGTTCGTTGTCACACGATATTTGCCAGAGGAGATAGTAAATCTAGTTTTCCAAAGGGGCATCAACCTCTCCATGCATCTCAGTATGTGTGGATAAACCTTCAAACTTTTCAACAGACAGATAATAAGTTTATGAGGTTCAATCGAAAGCTTTCCGGCATTTATTCCAAGCCATTGACAGGACGCGCTGAGAGGCAGCTGCATCTGAGCAGCAACTTTTTCGAGCCACGTCCGTACATCTCTCTCTACACACGCTCACTTCTTCGAAAAATCCTGTTGCTTAAGACAGCTGGAGAGATCTTATAGAACGTGTTCGAACAAGTTATTGGCCTGTAATTCTCTCGATTGGACAAGTTGCCTTTTTCGTTAAGAGTATAGTGCGTCCTAACACCAGCCACTGCGATATAGGCGTTTCCAATATTAAATTTGAGGTGAATATTCGGGTCATATGTTGGTGTGTAGAAGTAAACTTCTTCCACCAGAAATTCTTGATACCATCTATTACTGCAGCGGAAAAGTTATTCGTACCCCTAAGTGATTTTTTCACCTCTTCGGCAGTGATTGATGGATATTCCTCCTCAGATGTTATAAGTTTGTCGCAAAACTCCTTGAAGCTGATGATATTATCAGTATCTTCTTTTCACTCCAGTGTTTTCGGGATCTTGCATCCCTCTCTCTAAAAAGTCTCTACCTCCTTGAGCGTGGGTGAATTTTTGACAGAAACAGGGCGAACACTGAAGAGGCGAACTTTAGAACCCTTTCCGTGAACGGTCTACCAGATGTTATGTACTCAATCTCACACTGAACACGGGACGCATTCTGTCTTGCCCATACAATCTTCTTGCTCAGTTGATGAAAGCGTTTTTTGGTCTTTTGATCCATCGTCGGGTTTAACCTTCGATTTGAATCAGCCAAAGCTCTCACTGCAACATAAACTGAACAACTGATAGTCCAGAGATCGAACTTCAGAGACATCCTCCCAAAGGGAAGTATCCATTTCAGCCAGTTCTTGGGGCTTAGGAGGATCCTGCAAGTTAATGTCCCTCCTCATCCTGAAATAACTAACATCTCTCAGAAGAAGCCTGCTTTCCGTGGTTAGTCTTAATATTACTTCCTCATCTTCGTATGTACCGTGGACAAGTAGCAGTTGGGAAAGCGCTTCACGTACATGTCTAGTTGTCAAGGCGTAGGTACGCTAATTTCGCAATGACTGATGCGAAACGTAATGAAGCCGATTCGCTGTCGTGTTTACATCTAAAGTATTTTCAGCACACCGAACTCTAGGATGATCGGTACTGTTTGTCGGCCCATTGTTGGGTACTCTGCGCGTTCAATCGTTTTGAACCTCATCTAAAACTTTTTTGGGGTTTAGTGGTGTTATTATTGTTCCCACGAGCAGCTAGGGAAAGGGTTCGTCCATGCTTGTAGAACCGCGCCTGAAAGGATAAGGCTGCATACTCTGAGAGGTCGCACGGTATCCCAGCCACCATTTAAGACACGTCACCCAGGTGCCATCCAGAATTCGGTACGGTTGTTACGCCTCCGCTTAGGGGTTATTCCTTGGTGATAACTTCTTTTACTGAGACTTTGTGAACACTCCTCAGAAATTATTGTATTTTTTAAGATTGAGTATTATATAAACTAATTATTATCTCTGTAGAGACTGCCTTTCTAAAGCTCACGTGAAATATATCGTAATAAAAATATAATAAATTAACATTATTTAAAAAGCGAATATGTAATATTACATTATTCCGACATTGTATGAAGTTGCGATTATTTAAATTATAACCATTCAAACATTCTAAAGTCAAGATCTGAAAAATAAAATAAAGATTACGCTTCACGATGATGGCTTGTGTGCGCAGAGTTACTGTTAGCAGCGTGAATTATTCTGAAACTTTCCAAAAATCTTCCTTTAGTACTGGGGAACAAATGTGCCACTTGAATTTTTTTCAAACTGGAAGTTCCCTCAATAATTTGTTGTCCGCAAATTCATGAAAAAGTAGTTACTGAGTGGTCTCATTTTAACCATATACTATTTTTCAATTTTCACTTTTTCTTAGGCATCAGTATACTATACTGAATTTGTACTCTAGTCTTGGAATTATTTTAGAGAATATTTGGCAAATTTATGACAGTTTATTAAAAACTATTTGATTTTGGAGTTACTCATTTTTCGTATTAAAAATAATTGTGGGACAGAAAAACAGTAGAGGAAAAAAGTTCCGCTTTCTCATTCTCTACCAGCTCATATATTTTTTAAATTATTTTGGCATCTTTTAGAATTTGCATGGTCTAACCTGTGTAAGCTTTCTCTATGAGCACACATGAGCCCCTTTGTTGTTCACAGACAATATATTCCGACACAAAGATTAGTTAAAATTTTCTTGCTTTTGGACAGTACCGTTTTTTGATAAATACTCGAATTCATAAAAATATTCCGAAATTCAGTGAAGTAACAATCCAAAAAAGTTTTACAGTAGCAACTTAGATTTTAAAATATTTAAAATATTTTCGACATAAAGCGTAAAATATAACGTCGCAACGTAACCTCGAATTCATCTATAGAAGTAAACAAGTGCGATGATGGGAAGAAAGGGAAGACGGAGAAGTTGCGATGCTGCCATATTGCTGCTTACGGTGCAGTAGTATCATTTATAAACTTCTGCGCAGTTTAGCAGTACTGAATAGCTCAACCTACTCTTGATAATATACAGGGAAATTCATATGTATGAAACGATGATTTTGTTTTGAGTACCACTGCCTGAATTAGTTCCAAACGCCACCGCTGTCAGTTAAATAGTTATACAAATGGCCACTGAATAACGCACAATGTATTTCATTTATTTACAGTACACACACACACACACACACACACACACACACACACACACACACACACACACAGAGAGAGAGTCGAATTTTCGATAACTCGAAGACATTTTTCGGCCCCAAGATTTCAATATAGGATGTCTGTATTATACTTTTTCGATAACTCGAATATTTCGATAAGTCGAAGTCATTACACGGACCCTCAAGAGTCTCGGTAAGTCTAAACCCTCAACAACGGGTAGGACGGGCAGTGGACATATATAAATATATGAGCAAGCGGACAGCGGGTAGGTTCGTCTAATTTAAGGGATAGATATGAGCACAACTAGAGTCAGCTTATTCTATACCTTCGTCAAGTCAAGTCTCACGATGGACAAGAAACGATCTCTTGAAGTCTTTAACTATAGGCGATAAAATACAAATTATTGACGAAGTTAAAAAAGGATTAAAACGTAAAAAACAGATTGTAAGTAAATAAATAATAAAAATCACTTAACGTGATTGAAAGCTATACGTAAACACGGAGAAAAAATCTAAGCATAATAGCAGGTTGACCCATTTCTATCAAAGTACGAAACTTTAACGAGCAAAATTAGCACGAAGTTTTTGATATATTGGCTTGAACTCATACAATTTTAGCCTAGCAGACAATTCAAGTTTGTGTTTTGAAAGTAGTATCGCCTTTTGAAAAAACCTTTTACTTGGCCGTATCATGACTGCAAGAAATCCTTCCGATTTTGGTATGGGTTTCTTACAAAGAAGGTCTTAAGCCACGCATGCTTTCCGCGGCATCAACTTGTAAGACAGAACGCCAGACAGAACCATGCCGCAAGGCAGCCTGCAGGGTGAGGTGCATAGAGAGATTGATGCCACTTTGGAAAACCAGATTTACAATCTCATCTGGAAAAAATCGTGTGACAACTAACAAGGTCATCTTTCAGAGAGACTCCATGAGCCCACTCCTCTTTTTTCTCATATGATTGCCACTATCTTTGGCACTTCGCCATTCCGAGGGGTACCTTTGCGGCAAACTTGCTAATAGAAAGCACAAGGTCACTCATTTATTTTAAATGGATGATATTAAGATCTCTTCTCAAAATAAAGAGAAATTAATCTAGCTCCAGGAATTGTCGAACGACACACTAAGGAAATAGGAGTGGAATTTGGGTTAGAAAATTGCGCCAAGGTTTATTTGAAGCGAGGAAAATTTAATGGCATCTCTGAACACCCATAACTCGTCGACAGAAGCGCTATACGATACCTTAGCGCTGGAGAAACTTATACATACCTGAGAGTACCCCAGAGGTCCCGAAGGAATTAACCCGCAAGCAGAGATGTGAAAACCGTGCCGAAAGGTGAATAGCACCAGGGTGAGGTGTCTAGAACGGTGACTCTGAGATACCGGGTGTCCTCTCAGATTACGCAGTCTTATTCTTGTATGCGGGGCTCTACAATGATGGACGAACCCTTTTGGGAACAACAATGATAACACCAAACATAGTTGTAGTAAGTGCGGTTCAAAGCAATAAAACGCGCAGGGCTCCCGACAATGGGTCGGCCAACAATGCCGACCACTCTAGAGCTGGGGGAGCCAATGAAGATGGGAGTCAATGCGATGGATCGGCGGAATCTTGGGGCTTTTAGGTGGGCGGAGCAACAAAATCACGACTGCATGCTCTGTGGTGCGACAAAGACCCAGAGCTGTCGCACTTTTCGTATCAACGTCTGCGATACCATGTCTAAGTACTCCAAAAAAGGGGCTATGAAAGGAGAGCGCCTACTCTACCAGAGCCAGAACTAGCCGGCAGCAGAGAATGAGAGGTGTCAAGACAAACCGTGGGCAGGCATCCGATAGAGGACGAGCGATGCTTTATGACACGAAGAGACATCAACACCTAGGTTTCCCTTAAGTCAAAAGATCTGGCTGAAATGGATGAAGAGCTGTGTAGAAAATTTTACGAAAAATCCTACCTCTGGACTATCAATTGTCGTGTGTATAATTACGCGAGAGCTTTGGCTGAGGCGAACCGTAAAACGAAACCAACGGTTGATCATAAGACAAACAGAGAAATGCAGAAACTCGGCACAAAGATAGGCTGGGCAAGACAATGCGCGTCCCGCATTCAGTGTGTGATGGAATATATAACATCTGGCAGGAATCATCAGGCGGTGGCGTTTGGAACTAATTAAGGACTTTCTCCGACCGCAGTGTCCTACCGCAAATGTAGGCGATTTCTAGATACTTTCTAGACTCAGTTCGCCTAGCGAACGTCTAAGGTAATTTTAAGGCGGTCGCCTAGTCCAGGGTTCATCTAGAGTTCATCTAGCGGCGTCTAGCATGTTTTACCTACTTCTACTTCTTCTGAAGTACTTTTTTAAAATAGTTAAATTATTACTTTGGCTTTAGAGAGATATATTTCAATTTTGTATTGTTTCAACATCACTGGTAG
This sequence comes from Druon quercuslanigerum, assembly GCA_010014905.2. Classification (NCBI taxonomy): domain Eukaryota; kingdom Metazoa; phylum Arthropoda; class Insecta; order Hymenoptera; family Cynipidae; genus Druon; species Druon quercuslanigerum. Next base: position 7,795 of record JAAAKG020144515.1, read on the forward strand.
TTTTTTTTCAGCCAAGAATATCTAGAGGTGTATTTAGACGTGTATTTTAAGGGTTAATTCAATATACAAAAATCTTTTGGTCGATATATTCTTCAGATTTAGTGCAAATCTAATGAAGGATCGCAGCCGATCCCCAAAGACCTTTTTGCATGCACTTATTTATTCATAACAAATTCAATAAATGTGTATACAACTGCGTTACTACTACGAAACTGTTTAAAATAGTTCTTTCACTCATTCTAGGTTTATTGGAATGAATCCAAGTATATCGCAATAATCAGTACTCTTTAAAAGCTAAAATGTGTTCTTTATTTTTGGTATTAAATAAAAAAGAATTAAAAATCTTTTTCAATAATCTGCTCCGTAAAGTGGATACTGAATTTTATTAGCTTTCATTGTTAAAAATGTGTAAATCGTATAAGAAGTGTCTCCTGAAAAGTAATCTGTCCAACCACATTTTTTTAGCTGTATCTACACAAAGCCATGCCGGCCTGCTTGCTCGTAAAAAGCCCTATTTAACTACTAAAAGAAAGTACTTGTCGCTTACAAGTTCCACTTGACCAGCAACAATCCAAGTGCTATATATTGCTCATTTGATAGAATACATACACATTCTTATTGTTATGTAACTATTAATTTAACCATAAGACTCTATGCTTTTGTGAAACAGGATGGATGTCAGCCAGGTTGAGTTCAACCTGTCAAATGGAATTAATAAGCGACAACAGCTTGCACAGCAAAAGTCGGAGAGTCGGTTCTTCGCATCGCTGATGCAACATGCAATTTTGAGTATTGAACGGATTTATGATAATAATACAGTAAATTTCGGTTTGGGGATCAGATAGGCGAGGTCATAAGGATATAAAAAGTTTTCAACAGAGTATTTAAGACGCTTAATGCCGGTCACAAAAATTGGCATTATAAATTATTAACAAACTCGTAAATAGGAGTAGTGAAGCAAAGGCGCGGTGATAAAAAACGAAATAGTTATCAAAGATAATGCAAAATTTGTGGCTATATCTCAAATTGAGACTAATATAAGGCTCTCTCCGGAAACCCCTACTATGTCGATCTAAACATGTTTATTTGTTAATATGATTATATAGTTTGAATATTCGACAGTATTCTTTTAATTTATTTCCTTATGTGGTTTTTCCTGGAAAACGGATCATTTATTAATGTACCCGCTGTCCACGTCCTAATACACATGGAGACAGATCTGTATTTACTAGTGTGTCGAAGCCCAAAAATACTTTTAAAATGCTGACTTACCAATACAACGTAAGCTATTTTAAGGTCATCCTCTTTAACAATGTAACCTGGTCTTCTGTGTGTTTCACCTGTTTGTATCCTTGTCCTAATTTTAATTGTTTTTATGTTATATATTCTCTCTAGATAATTTTTTATATCAAATCTAGTCATTTCCATGGAACAATGAAATTGTAATATATTTGTTGGCTGCTTAAGCGTACATTCTACGAGTTTTAGCCAAAAATTTGGTAGGAATACGCGAAGTTGAGGATTACCCTTCTGGTAAAGTGGATACCTGTAACAAAATCCTACATAAGAAAACTCGTAATCTCCATCTTGATACTTTTATATTTTAGTTACATATTGCAATTCTTTAAATGTCATTGATGAAATTGGCATTGCTAGTTTTGCGTTAAATGTTACACTAAGCTATAATAGATCATCATAGTAGAATCAATTAACCGGCTGACAGCAGAAAAAATCGATAAAAGTCGTTAATATAAAATAGGGGCACTCAATCAATTAGGCGCAAAAATTTAAAGGAGTAAATATGTATTGTTTAATTATACAAAAATTAATTCACTAGTTAAAAAATTGAAAGTACATATGGGGCATTAATTCTCAAGTGTACCTACTTAAAAGATCAAAGTTGTCAAAGTGTCGGAGAAAGATGATATTTTCTACTGCGATTTCGATAGATTTCCTTACCATCCGTTCGTAAAAATTATAATTTTATATAAATATTTGATCTTCTAGAGCGAAGGTCAAAAATAAATCTAACTTTTTCATAGAATTAAAAATAGCTTATGATCAATGTAAGGGGCGTCAAAACGTCCATTGAAATTATACTGGACAATATTTTTTTATCATCATCAGAAGAGTTTAAAACTGCGGTAATAGACGATACCACAAAAGTACCAAAATGTTCACCATCTCCCCCTCGATAAATGTTTATCGAAACGACAAGATTTTTCCGCCATAAACTACTATCCAATAGCACAATACTTTGCCGAAGTTTGACTTAGATCAGGAAAATATACGCCCCATATAAGCGGGTATAAATCGAGTTAAGTGTTAAATTAGGAATGTATCACACTCGTCACCACTTTGCGATCCCGCTTTGTTGAATTTTCTTCACTGTAAGATTTCTTCCAACATGAGAGCTCTTATTCAGAGACTCTCATCTAGGACTAAATGAATATCCTACGTATGGGTATAACAGTTGTGGTCTGTTTTTAATCAGAAAACAAGTGAACAATGCTTCTATAGGCGAAAAAAACAATTGTTATATACGCGAATTAAAGTCGGTGCAGTACCCCTATAATAGGCTTACATTGTTAAGAAGGCATGAAACTTCACAGAAAATAAAGTACATGATTTATGTCGAAAATTCAGTTTATTATAAGGTGTCATAAAAAGAAACATAGGACTATCTGAAATTCAGGGAATCATGACCTGAAATAGAGGTAGGCACGCTCTTCAATTAAGAATATAATGTATACTGAAAGCTAATGTAACCTTCAGTTAATATTCTATCCTAACTGAAATTAAGTGTAATATTTTTAATCGTAGCACGCGACTAACATGAATGGCCAAGATCTGTAGTGGAAGCGTTCTGTAACGTCATGTAAGGAAGGTCTACTCCTTTATTTTAGGTAGCGAAAGCCTTACAGGTTATTTCAGGTTACTTACAACATATTTTCAGAACTGCATATTAAAATTTATTAGCATACTTTACTTTATTGCAGTAGAAAAATGCTGATTTCTTATTTAACTTAAGTTAGTGCTTTATGTAAGATAGTTTACACACTTAACTTCCATACTGGGAACCGCTCAGGTCGAATACGCCACGCCTGGCGATAAAATTTCGAAGTTTTCTATACGGTTAACTTTCTACTAGTAAACACATTAGGGATACCCGGACAAGACATATATTCAAAAATAAGCAGATTTTTTTATTATTTCGCGTAATTCTAGTGTTCTTCTGTCACGTCCCGAGCAAATAGGCGAGGGTAGTATGGAAATTTGGTATGAGAGGGACCAGGGTGCTGATTATGTCAG
>JAAAKG020144517.1:0-11105 GCA_010014905.2 Druon quercuslanigerum
TTCAAAACAATTCTTTCATAGCTTAGAGGTCGCTCAAATAGGGCTCCACAATTTAACCCAGAGATTGCACCCACTGCTACTGATTTTAAGTATAAATACAAATGTCTGCAACGGAAAAAATGTATTTTTTCGTCACTTGTAAAAATATTCCATAAAAAATGTAGCATAAATAAAGCAGGATTATCTGAAACGAAGGATTTTACAGATGATAATTCGAAACAAAGAAGAATGAAACCACATGCCCACCCTCAAAATAATTTGCCTAACGTCAACTGTTCATGCATGTACAAGTGCACAAGCATCACTTAATACTAACGAGATTCTTGATAATCCTCAGCAGTAAAGTGAGAACTACAAATCCCTGAGAATGAGGTCAGGTCACTCTGTGGTAATTTATAGAGCTTCAGCTATTTTCCTCTCATCTGTTCAACTCTAGGAAATAAGTGAAACGACATACCAGTCTTCGGAAGATTTTTACAATTGACAAATGAACACATTTTTCGCGCTGCGGACATTCTTAGTTATATTTAAAATCAGCAGTGATAAAACGAAACCGCCATCAGCTGATTGCAGTCGTTTTAAATTTTCACCTATCAATAGCTGCTCGCAAAGGCCGCCAGATAACGTACTCCAGTTGGGGGAGGCAAATTAACATTCTTTCTGCGGTAAGAAACCGTATCTAAATTACGTAACAGCTCAGTGGAGGGAGGGGAGCGAGGCACGCTATGTAAATTTGTTACAGTTCCATTGTTAAAGAGGGGGTTGGGGTCTGGAGATAACGGAAAATGAGTTTTCAGAGGAAGTTTGTCATAGATAAATATTTTATACAAAAAGTGAGGCGCTAAACAAAAATATTTGTTTTTCACATAATACAAAATTCCCTAGTTAAACTCACTTTTTTTATTTCTTTCAAGTAGTACACAAATTTTATATAATTTTTTAAAAGAAAAATTTGGGTAACACACAATCTATTATTGAAATATAATTGCAGAATTTTAAATGAAAAAATTAATAAGTGTTACTGTTTTTAATAGTGCGGTATTTAAAAAGTAATGCCAGTAAAAACGCTAACGTTAAGGAAAACTCCTTAAAACTAGCCCTAACCCCATACTTCACCGAAGTTTTCACGTAATGATTCGTAAGAATATTTAGTACCTAGGCAAAATCGATTTATAATAAGTTTTTTTCAGACATATTTTTTAGATGATATTGAGCGTGCCGTTAGAAGTAAAGGGAATTTGTTTATTATTACGAAAAATTAAAATAAATATGTTCAATATTAGATAATTTCCGCCAATTTATTTATCATTAATGCTAATCTTACAAAAGAACATATAATACATAATATACTAGACAATAATTCCATAAGTAGAATGCAACTTAACTTATCATATCGTTTATTAATAATAAGACTCTTAATCGCTAACCCTTATGTGTATGAAAGAGAAGCAAAGCGTTTTTGGTTTTTGGGTAAAAACAAATACTCGAACAAACGAATCTTGGTACCAAAGAGTTTGCAATAATATAATATAATAAATAAACAATAAAATCAACACAATCTTATGAAGAGGTCCTACGAAAATCGACTATTTATCAACTATAAGTTAACATTTATCCATCGTTTTATAAAAATAAGTAAAAAAACATCAAGTTTGAATGAACAGTCTACTGCCTCCTCAGCACACGAGTTTATGTATTTGGAAAAGTCAAAAATTTCTATTGCTTATACTATTTGTAAGTTTTGATATTCAAATTTTGTTGTAGATGAGTTATAAATAATTGTAATATATGTTACTGACCGCTTAACTTTTATAGAAAGTATCTCGTAAAAACAGTTTAGAATTTAAAATGAGCACCTTCTCGAAATAAAAAGAATGAGATAATTTTAGACTGCCAGATAAATGATTACTATTCACATATTTTTGATAGTATAAAATTATCTACTTATCTTTGGGTTTTCATTTCTGCAAGCAAGATAATTCTTAAAATCTTGTTTATAAATCAGTCTGCAGTTCAAAAATCACTGTTGTGTTTGAGAAAGCCTCATTGAATGAAAAAATGACTGCACTAGTAATTACTATTCAAGGTAAGTAATGAGAGGTAACTTTTGTAAATGGCACTACGAAAGCGAAAATTAGTTGTCATTATGATCCAATTACACGATCCCTAAAATCGGAATGACTTTTCCTTCCTCTCTTAGCTAGATAATCTGTATAGTTATTGTTATATTTATTTGAATATTTAGTAGTTAATAAATTCATCTCAACTACTTTCCCCGGATTGTCTTCCGTGACTTCGTGACGCAAAACGAGTTATAACATGTACAATAGTCAGTTTATAAATATTTGGAACACAAAGAGGGTAAACATACATTCAGGAGCGATTCCACTGAATATCGAGCGAATAGTACTACACTCCATTTCAATAGCAAAAAATTGACTAATCTCTTGTTTTTAAAGTCACTAAGTTCTACATGTCTTGCACAAAATAAAAAACTTATGAACTTCAACAATAATTACAATTTAAAGATAAGTGGCTGTCTTTTATTGGCTGGAGAAAACTTTTCTCCTGTTACGAACTGAATATTTTAGACAGAAACCAAAAATTCAGCCTCCGATCTAATAATGATGGAGCTTTGAAGTTTAGAAGGTAGGTTAAACTATTAAGCTTAGAGATTTACTAATGTTAACATCGAAAAGTATGGAAGAATTACAAAAATATTTTCGCTTTCGTGGTATACAAAAACGCTAGGGGACAGTCTGGACAGGTACATCCAGATAATTATACATTTTAGTAGTACAGTTTATAGTTAACAGAGTTGAACATTTTTCAGACAATTCTACCAAATTGATAAGAATTTTAAGTCTTTTATCTCTTTTTGCTTTCTCCTTTTGACGAAATCTTACACTCTGCTTTCTTGAAAAAATTGTAATAAATCAACATTTGGTTCAAACTGGAATCTTTACGTGTAATACGAATGTTTTTTCTTCATTCTCACATACGTAGACTTTTTTCGAAATAAGATGGATTATCGACAAACTTGGAAATTGATAAGCAGCTTCAATGACTTTCGTGAATTGCTTTTTTATCATTATTTCTTGAAAGCGGCTGCTTTTAATGATCATTGACCACTCTTCGTGTTGCAAATCTTAGGATATAACAGACCCCATCTTCTACGTGAAAAATCGTGCAGCTAAGAGGAAAGAAAGCGCGAGGAGGGATTGACGCACGTTATGAGTATTCCCCGCCGAGAAGAAAAATATACCGGATGACCCGATCGCGTTCGCATGGCGACTGGATGGATGTTCGGATGCCATTAGATCCTCCCTGGAAGGCTTGGGACATGGTAGATCTTCGAGTTTCAGTTCAAATATGTGTTTTATGAAACCAACTTTTCCGTCAACGATTTCCACCTGCAAGAAAATTTAAGCATATCAGTTATTTTCGAGAGATTGTGGTTCCACAATTATTGACATTAGGCTATATATAAACAAGTATGTTACTAACCGAAAAACAGCATAGCACAAAAAATTTAATTTGAGGTTATAATCAGGTAAAATTTAAAATACGTTAGAACTACGTTGAAAGTTTCGGAAAAACTTCAATTTAATTTTTTTTTCTTATTCTGCATTCTTAACATGTTCAACTTTATATGGATTTTTCATTTAAATTTAATGTGAAAATAGTGAGGAAGCTCATTTTTCTCTGAGACTTAAGATAGGTAAAGCCCAAGAAGTGAAAGGCATTTTTGTTAGTGCTGGAGTTTTTAAAAGTCTGCATGGGGCTGTCCCTTACGGCTTATAAAAAAATTTAATATTTTGATTTCGTTTTTGGTTATCACTAAAAAGTTTCTGGTAGTTGCCAAAATAAGTATCGAAAAAGATAAGTCGAAAAAAAAATGTCTTCAGTTCTTGATAATATGGAACAATATGGAATAATAATATATTTTTCATCGTTAAAGCTCAAAATTGGTTATTTCTGTTTCTTATCAAAGACCCAATGGAAAAAGGTCCTATGTTCGCGCGTTCATGCACATTGCCCGCAGCCGAAATCACAATAGGATGAATGGGTGCATGTTTTACATTCGTCCATATTGTCTTTATTTAATGCCTTAGTTCGTCGTAATAATGATGGATCTGTATTGTATAGACTGCCTCCAAATTTCGGTTAAAAGCGGATAAGCAATGTCGATTATGTCGACTCTTCGATCTTTTTTCTCACGCATCACGTTGTCGGATCGATTGGCACGGATAAATGATCTACCTGGATAGTAAGATCCCAATTTAGGATGGAATCTTCGGTTTCTAAAACGGAAACTAGAATATATTTATAGAAAGCCATCCATTCAGTTAAGAGTGTTAGGTTTAGGGAAAGTTGTTAATGTATAATGACCATCGCATAATTACGTCTGTACATGTGCTCGATGGATTCGTTGCTATCCATGCATAATCGACACCGGTCAATCACGCCTTGATCTAACACGTGTTTGCGATCATTTCTTGTGCTGACAATCCTGTCCTGAATCCTTCCATTTTTAGAAAAAGGATGCTATTCTTCAGACAAATATTGGATACCCCATTATCCACTTCATGTTGACCTAACGTTTTAGGGCGCATGCCGTCGATGACTGTTTTTCTCTATTGAGTATTGAGTTTATAATTCCTCTATGATTTTTGTCCTTAAATGCAAAGCCTCATCTGAGCTCAAGTTCAATGGTTTGTAATCGAGGTCCGCTTTATAGATGGTGTTGTAAAGCGCAACATCACGCTTGCTGTTAAAATAGTCTCGCAACTATATAACTTGTTACATACAGTTTCCTAACATCTAAAACGCCCTTAATCTTTTTATGTCATAGTAGAACTACCCTTTAAGTTCCTGAATTAATGTGGTGCATTCAATTCTTCATCATTTCTACATGCATGGATCTGTTTAACCTTTCAAGGTTGGTGTTCGACCATTTGGTGAGCGCAAAAGAGTAAACGAGGACAGATGGCGTTTATTGTCCGGATCTTATTTGTCGAGTAGAGAGAACTCTTCCGAACCAATCTTGAGTCTCGCAGTGAAGGCCTAAGATTCGAGAATACACAGGCATTTATATGACTCAACCTCAGTCATTGCCTCGATGTCATTATTGTGTTCGTTTTCTATGTTTGCAGAACCATAATTCTCTTCTGGTAAAATGCACTGTTCTGAATTTATCTAATCCGAACTCCATGTGAATATCAGTGAAAAACTGCCTTGCGACAGCAATCATTTGCTCCAGTTTTTGGTCTGAACTAGCATATAGCTTCAGGTCATCCATGAACTCATGGTACATGCTATTTAGTGTTTTGTTCAACGGGTTCAAAGCTAAACAAAACCATAATACACAGAAGGAGTCTACTTCAAAAATACCCGTCGTAAATCTTTACATTAGATAATCCTAATTAACTGAAAAACTGACAAGAAATTTTCATTATTTTTTTAGTATAAAACTTCAAAAAGCATGCTTTATTTTTTGAGTGAAACATTTTTGTTTTATGTTTATATGTTCTTCTCATACCGAATTTCGGTGAACCTAGAGACGACCTTTATTCTTACCTTTGCTGGTGTTCTTGCAGTATCCTTGGATTCCAAATCATCATAATTTCCGTATCCTTCGTAGTCGGCTCCATCCTCCAAGTAATCCTCATCAGCTACATTTTTTTCTTTAAGTTTGTTAATATAGTCGTCTGGAATTGAAACAAAAAGCAAAAATTTATTTAATTTATAAATTCAAAATCGAGGCAACAGATACAAAAAGGAGAAACCGGTTATATCATCATTTCGCGAAAGTGGGTGAGGGGGCTCGGGCCACTTGGATTTAAGAGATGTTTAGAAGCCCCCGACTCTCCCGAAATAATTCTATAGATAACCTGTTTGCATCCGGCCCCGTAATTATTGAAACATAGACGCAAAGGTTTTAAATATTATAGATCTAAAAACATTTAAAATGTAAATATATTGTCCAGAAAGAAATTGATTTCAATTCAAATCTTTGGTCTAACAGTACTTAAAGTAACTCGTGAAAGTATTCACGAATCCATGATTCCTTCAATTACAAGTACAGTCAGACTCGGAAAAGCACCGGTTTTGGGGCTAGAGGTGCTGGGGAACAAACTCGATAGTGCGCTGCTTCGGATGAAAACGCTTTTCTTTGCACACGTCTGTGTGACCACCGGCTCTCTCCCCGCAGCTCCTTTTACCCCTACCTGAGGCACGGCTTTAATTTGCAAAAGGGATATATCCGGGGGCGTTATATCCCAGTTTTACTGTAATAGTAAAGTAAATAAGAAATAATAGAAAATTTAACTAAAATCCGTTGCCTTTGTTTTAGAAAAATATAAACTACCTTTTAGAGTTGGAATATTAAAAATTTTCTGAGAAAAAAATGAAGCATTAAAGTACGATTTTAGGAAGTATTAAGGGCATAGTAAATGTGTTTGTCAGAGACTTCAATTACTTTAAATATTTAGAAAAAATGGCTGCGAAGTATGACCTGAAAAATTATTAGTACTTATTAGAGCAACAAACATCCCAGAATATTATTTAAAAATTTTTAAGTGTGCATGACCCAGTAATATTGTGAAACACAAAATTTCAAAGTATAAATCATAGTGAGTGGCTGTCCTACTTTTTGTAAAATAGGTTACATTATTAATTAATTAATTTTAAGCGTTTTTTTAGGTGACATTACAATTTTGATGATATCATTTAAATTCGAAATATTTTGCTTGTCTGGGGAGGGGAGTGCTCTTTTTATATCATGAATTAAATGGCGATAAAATACTTTATCAGTTTATTTTGTTGTAAATACAAAAATGGAACTATTTAGGTGAAAAATCTTACTATTTGTTTGAGGATGCGTTTACTCTTTGTGTACGAAACTCAAATTTTATCGATTCATAGCAAAAAATCATTGCTAAATAACTGGCTGTTAATTCCGTGAAACAAAAGTATTTTATTTATAAATACAAAAAATGATAAAAATTTGTATAAGAAATTGCTGTTTACGTTAATAAATTGTTTACTGTCTTCAAAATGATAGAGGAGATATTTCGAGTTTCAATCGTGTACAGAACTACGAATATTGCCGACGTTTCGTGAACATTGCAGTTTACGAAACGTCGGCAATATTCGTAGTTTTGTACACGATTGAAACCCGAAATATCTCCTTTATCATAATGAATCATCGTGAAAGTATTAAATCTGTCATCAAAATTTTTTTTAAATGTTAGAAGTTAGTTTTTTACAGTTAATCGCATCGAAAAAATCAGAGTTTATACCTTTAGAAATAGCCAAATAGTGCTTTTGTTAATTAAGGTAGTTTAAACAATTATTAATTTTTTATTTAGTGACCAAATATTATACTTAGATTTTATTTCCAAGTAATATGTGATCGATTCCATAGAAAATACTTTATTTGTTCCATCGAAAATACCTGATATGCTTATTTCTTGATAGAAATTCATTTTAAAATAACGATTTATTTATTAACTTTTATTAATTCAACTACAAAACTTGTTTTGTCCATAAATTGTCCAAATTTAGTGTGAATCAAGTGACGAATCGCATCCCCATCCCCACAAAACCATTTTCATTCACTTATTTGTTTATAACAAATCCAATAATTTTTGTAACATTCGCATTGTTATTGGACATCTTTTTTGGATATTCGAGGCTGCAACAGACTGTTATGTTTTTTAGAAACAGTTGTTAACTCCAAAATTTTAATTTAATCATACATATATTTGATGGGATGGGGTGATTACCAAGGTCACAATTTTCAGAATAAATTTTACAAGTCACACAGACTGTAATTCAATTTGTTACAAGCTGAAAAAACCTTTCATGTACAACTACCGTATTTATATTTAAAAATACTTTACGATTATAATTAGAAAACTGGAAACTCACGAACTAAAATAATTTAAATTTCAGTATTAAATAAAATTTTCATTATATAGATTATTCCATACATAATTATATATTACTCAAAATTTCTTTTCTTTTTTGAGATAAAATCTAAAGTATCATTTTTTCTTTTCTCTACTGTCTTCTGGGTTTTATTAAATTTCTTCTCGTTTTTCTCCTAATTCCTTCCGCAATTTTCTTATTGCTTTTTGATATTTTTCCGGGAAAAGAAGCAAGAAAACTGACATAGGGTATTCCCAGAAGAACGCAAACTAACTTTTTTTTAAGAATAAAGGATTTAATCAATACATTTTCTAAGCTTATATTATAAACTAATAGTATTTTAAACCCATAAGAACTATGGTAGCAGTTCGGAAGTAATTGTTAAAATTGACGGTAATATATTTTGCTTCAGCTTATTAGAAAGCGAAGTCTAATTGTAAATTGAAATAATACTAATACAAATACATATTTATTTTTACTTTGTATAGATGTTTGTAACTCCTATTAATTATTAAGTTCACAATTTTACTAGATAATGGGCCACGAAAACATTGTTGATGTAACAGCAAAGTCGAAAGAAAGGAGAGTGTAATTATCACTAATTGTGAGAATGAGGTGGAGCCTAAAAGGTTTTAAAACTCTAAAATGACCTTTACCTTTAAAAAAGTGAATTCTAGTGACTCTTTCTTTAAAAAAGTGACTTACAGTGACAATTTCTTTAAAAAGTAACTAAAAAGTGACTTGAAAAAATAAAATTATTAAAAGTAACTTGTTGGATTCTGAAAAGGTAATTTGAGTTTTCTAGGTACTTTTCATTAAATCAAAGCATTTTACAAAAACCGGTATACTTCAAAAGTCAATTTTTTTCATTTTTTTCATTAAATAAACGAAAAAATAAACCAAACTTTAAAAATTGGCCAGGACAGTTTAATGCGAAATTTTATTAGCTTTGATTTGAAACAAAGTTAAAATCGGATAATAATAGTTTTCTGAAAATCAATTTGTCAATGGACTTTTTTGCCCTAGTGTGCTCCGTACCAGTCCAGCAAGTCATCCTTGAGTGGATTCGTCCACTCAATGTGGACGTTTCGTAAGTGCTTCGTCGTGTTTTCTAACGGACCAAGTGAACGAAAAGGATACTTTACAGAGTATCATCATACTATACACATAGTATCCCTTCCGTATCATGCAACAAAAACTAAAAGAAACAGCAAGATCAACTTTTAAATTGATAAAATTCGGATTCCACGCTAAAATTCCCATCAGAAAGTCATGGAGCAATCGCAATAGTTTTCTTTGCAATGATAAAAAAAAATATAGAAGACGCATCATGCCTGTTGACTGCTTCTTATAGATGAGGCGTTTGAAGTGTTGCAGTCACCAGGCATTATACGTCTTAAAATTTTTAAAACTTTTTACCGTTGCAAAAAAACTATTGCGATTACTCCATGACTTTCTAATGGAAATTTTAACGTAGAATCCGAACTTTTCCAATTTAAAAGTTGATCTTGCTTTTTTTCAGCTTTTGTTGGGATACTGTGTGGATAGTATGAGGAAACTCTCTAGAGTATCCTTTCCGCAAACCTTTCCTCGGTTCGCTAAGGTTTCCATCTAAATTGTTTTCAGCACTCCGAAATGTAGAATGATCGGCACAGTTTGCCGACCCATTGTCGGGTGCTCTGAGTGTTCTGTCGTTTGAACCGTATCTACAACTTTTTGGTGGTTTTGTGGCTTCATTGTTGTTTCCACGAGCAGTTATGGAAAGGTTCGCATCCGTTATTGCATACCCCCGCATTCAAAGCTAGGGCTGCTTACTCTGAAAGGTCGTCCGGTATTCCAAATTCGCCGTTTAAGACACATCGCCCAGGTGCCATTCAGCCTTCGACATGGTTGTTACGACTCCACTTAGAGGTTATTCCTTCGGACCATTACTGTAAAATAGTGGCCGACATGCTCTTGAGGGAAAAATTTAGAATAAAAAATTCTTAATTTTGAAGTCAGTAATTGAAAAGTAATATATCTGGAATCTGCGTATTTTTCCGATTCCAAAGTAATATACCATTGGAATCGAAAAAATTCGTAGATGCTGATAAAGCTAACTTCAAATCGCTAGTTGAAAAATTAAAACTTTTTAAATTTCCTTACTTTGACATGTCTGTGGACGAAATACCCTTGTTGGAGTAAACTCACTCGTACTAAAGTTGACGAATAGACCGAAAAGTAGTAGAAAAAATTAATTTGGGACGGGCCTGACCATACCTGAAAACTGAGAAAAAAGTATGCCGATCGCTGCTGTAACCTTACTATAACCATATGCACAATCCCTTGTAATATGTGATAGTACACAGAAAAAAAATCCTCTAGCAAAAAGTTGGGCAGTAGGACACAAAAAAGCTTCAAATTTGGGCCTAATCAACCAATGAGGAGTGAACTTCTAAATTTAGAGACAACTTGTACGTGTCCCATGCGTTAAGATATTGTGTGCGCACAAGCGGTCGCTAAACCTCGCTCCTCATAGAAGTTCCAGATAACTGGAAAAAGCGACTATTATTATACCAGTATACAAAGAAAAGGGAGATGAAAGTAACTGCAAAAATTACAGACGTATCAGCTTATTAAGTAAGGTCAGTAAAATATAGGAAGTCCATTGTGGATTTATGACAGGAAGATCATATACGGATCAAATTTAACTAGATCACAGAAAAAAGTATCAGAGTACGAAAAAAACTTTTCTGTGCATTTGTTGACCTAGAAAAAGTATTTGACAAGGTGGATCGAAGTAAACTTTAGAAAGACCTGAAAGAGTAGGGAGTCATTAGATGGCTCCGACAAACCAAATAAATTTATACTGGTGAGCAGACAATATGCAACATTGTCTTAAATTATAGAATAAAACAAATTAAGAAGTACGTATAGCTTGGTAGCCTATTCACCAGTGACGAAAAGATAGGTGGGGAGTTAGATAAGTGCATAAACGAGGATAAGAAGGTTATCGGCCATAATCGTAAGTAAAAATACGTCAAATAAAACTAAAATGGCCATACATAATTCTGTATTTGTACCTACTGTGTTATACGGTCAGTGTTGCCAACGTTGGCGATTTATCGCCATTCTGGCGACTTTTTTTCTATTTGGCGACCAACTTTTGGGAGTTTGGCGACTGGCGACTA
>JAAAKG020144518.1:0-11105 GCA_010014905.2 Druon quercuslanigerum
TTCGGTTTTTTATGTAAGTGGTATGGAATGGAAGTCATGTAAACCCTTAGGGGACACATTATGAATAAAGAAGAACTGTGTTTTATTTAAAATTAAAATATTTTTAGTTAAAATATTATTTGTTCTCATCTTAATTAAAATTTCATATTTTCGGGCTGAAGATTGAACTGTTTTATAGCAAATTCATCTCTTTTGTTGGTGGAGAAATATTTTACCTTAACAAAATTTGGAAGATTTTACTATTTTCAAATTTGAATATTTTTTATAAGAATACTCCTGAATGTTTAAAATAATTTTAAGAATTAAAATTATTTAAAAACTGTATTTTATTTTACTGATTGTATGAAAAAACCCATACAAATTAAATCTGTGGAAAAATGCAAAAAAATGCATTTTCTTCTTAAACAATAGCAATTTTTTTAACATTTGATAGTATTCTTCGAAATCAAAGTAGTATCTACAAACATTTATTATCCACAAACAAGAAAAAATTATTTAAACTATTTGAATTTGTTATAACATTTACGAGTATATTTAGATAACAAATTAAGAGAAAATATGTTAATTTTGCAACTTATCTGGAAAAACAAATGCTTAAATTAACTATATTCGTTTAAATAATAGAAGCGTTAATAAACTGCAATATTAATTTAATTTCAAATTTGTCACTTATTGGGCTTTCATTGGGAATCCATAACAGTGGCTTAAACTCATTTTACCACAAATTGTTTGATTGATTCTTATTCTTTGCCAAATTCTAAACAATATACTAATATATGGAATTATTTGCAAAGCCTCATCACGTTTAAATATTAGATTTACAAAAATAAGTTTTTTCCATATTAAATTAATGGGAAACTTCATAGTCTTTTTTTTATTTAGAGAATTTTTTTAGCCATTCGAAACAAAACCGGAGGTGACAGCAGAGAAGATGTAAAAAGAATTCCACTGAGTATAAATAAAAATATCCTCAATAAGACATTGTACTGATGTACTAGTAAATTAATAATAATCCAGATAATCATTAATGAATCACTGGTTTTATTTTTGAAATTTATTTAACGTGCATAAATGTAATTGTATTCATACGGGGTGTTCAAAAAGTCTCGATACACCTAAATATCTCTCCAGGTAAATATTTTTTCAAAAAGTTCAATGTCATTCTTGAAGTAACTTTTAACGAGGAATCCAGTAGTGACCTTGAATCTGACCTTGAACTTGATCTTCAAGGTTATTTCAAGGTCAATTTTGTTTTTTCAAATGGGAACCCCTATTTTACAGATTAGTCCAAATCCATTAACTGAGTACTTTTTTGGACGTAAAATTTCCCGCTCTTTTGATTGCCGTTGTCAAAAATAGGGGTTCCCATTTTAAAAAACAAAATTGACCTTGAAATAACCTTGAAGATAAAGTTCAAGGTCAAATTCAAGGTCACCACTGGATTCCTCGTTAAAAGTTACTTCAAGATTGACCTTGACCTTTTTGAAAAAATATTTACCTGGAGAGATTTTTTGAACACCCTGTATATTACGAAAGCAAATTTTGCCTAAATAAAATATAAATAAAACATAAAATTCTATATTTATAACCAATATATCTACCTAATTGAAAGGTGTTGCAAGAAACGGTACAAGTGCCAATTTTGCGAAAATATGATTTTGGGTCAAAAATATTATAAGTTTCAATAGGCATTGTAAAAAATTTTGTTTTTTATAATTAGTACAGAAAATCTGTAATTTATGTAGGAAAAAATGGCAGAAGCTATTACAATTTATAAATCGTTTATGGGGCATGTGAATAACTCGAAACCAAGTTTTCGGGACCACCACCTTGGTGAGTTAAAAAAAAATCAAATAGTTTTTGGATTAGATTTTCCATGAGAACTATAGGTCATATAGAAAAATTTCTTTAACAGAAATGGTCCAGGATTATATTAGCTACAAATGATCTAAGGTTGTCGCTGCGCTACAACTAAGCGTGAACAAAATAGAGAGCGCAAAAGTTTCCAAAAATCAGTCTATACTCTTTTTCAACTTGAAAAAATAGCTTTTGTTCGAAAGGAATTAAAAATTGTAGAGCAGAAAAAAACTTTCAAAAACAACAGGAAAGGGCTCTTTTTTATGATGCACTGTTTTTAAGATACTTTGAATTTCTAATATCACGTTATATTCTTGAGAAGGACAATAAAATTGTTTTTTTTTTGTGAAAAAAATACTCTTAGTTATTTTATTTCATAAACTCTTGCCAGGGCATTTGCCAGGAAAGGGCTCTTTTTTATGATGCACTGTTTTTAAGATACGGTGCTTTGAATTTCTAATATCACGTTATATTCTTGAGAAGGACAATAAAATTGTTTTTTTTTTGTGAAAAAAATACTCTTAGTTATTTTATTTCATAAACTCTTGCCAGGGCATTTCAATAACCAAAAACCAAAAAGTCCCCCCCCCCTCCCCTTATGCGCTTGGATGAAACTAAAAAAGTTTTTGTATTTGATTTTCCGTGAGAACATGTTGCAGAGAAAAAATGTTCAAACAAAAAATACGCAGTACAGTATTGTCTACCAATTATCTTATGCAGCTACCGCGCTTAACCACAAACGCATGAAAAAGAGGGCGCCAAAAATCAGTTTTGCTCTTTTTCAACGGGAATTTTTTTCTTCCCATTGCGGTATTTCAAAAGTTGTGGAGCAGAAAAAACCCATTTTAATTAAATTGAATTTACGAAATACCTAATGTTTTAAAATAAATGATTAATAATGTAATATTGCAAGTTCAAGCACTACCAATATGAAATATTAATCGAGAGAAAAAGCTTGAAAATTATAATGAAAATTAACTACATTCAAATTAGTTATTGGGGAAAACCGTTTATTCCATTCATCGATTGTAAAAAAAAAATATATTTTTTTTGTAATATGCCTTTCTCACGGGAAATCAACTGGAGAAACATTTGGAGTTTTGTCGAAATGCATAAGGGGGGGCGTTCTACGTTTTGGTTTTAGATTATACAAATGCCCCAGTAAATATTTATGATATAAAACAACTGCTAGTACTTTTTTACAAAAAAAAGACAAATTTACTGTACTTATCAAGAATATAAGCTGATATTGCGCCGTATCTCAAAAACGTTGAATCACAAGAAAAAAAGTTTCATATGTTTAAAAGGTTTTTTCATTCTTTATAATCTTTTCTTCGTTTCGACCGTAACAATTTTTTTCTTGTTGAAAGAGAGCAAAAACTGATTTTTGGCAAATTCTGCGCCCTCTATTTTGCACAGGTTTTGTTGCAAAAGTAGCGATTACATAAGATAATTTGTAGATAATAGAATCATCTACAATTTTTATTAAAGAAAAGTTATTCTACGACTTTCCAATCTTACAGAAAATCAAGTCATACAGTTCCTAATATTCTCCAGTGACGATTTATGAAATAAAATAGCTGCGGTCATTTTTTTGCCAAAACCAATTTTTTCATGACAGATATCTTATTTCATTCAATATAGGTAGAAATGTAATTTTTATTTTCCTAAATTGCATATTGGATTTTAAATCACGGTTGAAATTTGAGAAAACGTACATCTCAAGCGAAAAAAATCTTTTCGCTCCATTTTCTCAAAATCTAATAACATTTTTCAATCAAATTTTTCACAACTCAATTCAGCACTGATATATTTCGAAATCATTTTTTTCTTTATATTTTTTAGATTAAAAATTTGATTTTCAGCAACTATATTTTGTTTTCTGGATAATGATCAAAATGGCGAGTGTAACACATTTTGAAGATGTGTAGTTCAACTGCTAATGTAATTGCATCCCCGCATTCAACCCTTATCTTCAAATACCGCTGGAAATCTGTAGGAGCATTCCTTCCAGAATAGTTTCCTCGAGTGACTCCTCGAGGCACCAGTAACTTCTCGAAAAGTTTTTCGGCAAAAGTATGAAAAAAACCACTTTATCTTTGCCCTACTACTCCAACTAGCCACAGAGATGTAAGATCTGCAGCAGATTGATCGAGTTTCAAGTGCAGGGAAGCAAACATTTTTGATTAGAAACTCGATATGCCTGCAGTGCCTGGCCCGTGTTCAACAGCATAGAGAAAATCTTCAAAAATTCCAATCGATAACACAAAATACATTTTAAAGTGGGTCAGCCGCATGTTTTCAAATTCTATCCACAGATGTGTAATACAATCAATGCATTGGGTTCCATATTCTAACGGAAACACATTTTAAATTGAAATATAACTGAGTTTTCGTCCGGATTTTGAAATTATATGTTTGTTTGTTAATTAGTTGAATTATCGTGTCATTTAAATGAGTATTACAATATTAGTTGCAAAATATTTAATAACACTTATTGATTAAAAAAAATGTAATACTCAAATAGGGTGAGAGTTTAATAATAATTATATTATACCAATACCAAATAAAATTATGCAGAAAGGTTCACGTTGGGTATCAGAATTATTTGCTATTTGAGCATATCATTTCAGAGTGAAAATAAAGGGGCACGTATTTCACCAATTGCACACCATTTTTCTTTACGACTTTTTACCATAACTTTAAGAGTACCTGGGAATTCTCGAAAAATGACCGTATTTTTTGTTCAAATTTCATCACTTTCTAAATAACAGTTTATATAAAATTCTTAAAAATGGATTTTTTCAAAAATCCACAGTTAAAATTTTTTTTAGAGGTAGATGGTAATATGTAATACATATTTTGTAAGTTTCGTTTCACTTAAAAGACTATTTCACAATGATATAAATTATTTAAAAAAATATAAGTGTATGATTTTTGTTGAAAATCACTACCCAAAATGAGAAAATGTAACGAGGATAATGTTGTTTGCTTAAAAATATTGCAAAAAAGTATTTTGCATTCTTTATTAATCGATTGGCCAGAGAGTTTTCAATGTTTTCATATTTTTATTTCGCAATGCTTTCTACAAAATTACAATGAACACTAATGTATGATATATGCACCATCTTTGTATATTATGTAACAGAAAAAGACATATCATAGATTAGTTTTCATTGTAATTTTGTAGAAAGCATTACGAAATAAAACTATGAAAACGATAAATATTTTCAGGTTAACCCAATATTTAGCACTGGGGTGGTTAAAATTTCTGATGTTAAAAATTCGACTTTCGATTTTCGGTAATTGATTAATTGTTGAAAAAATTGTAAACGATTTACAGGATAAAAAAATTGTTTAAACAGATGAAAATTGTTAAAAAAATAAATCTTGACATTCATCAATATTTAAAAAAAATAAGTTATCATGATTTACAGACGATAAAGATGATTTAAACAGATATTAATGGTTTAAGTAATTTAAAACTATGAGAAAATTAAAAAATACAGTATTTAGCATTGAGTTAAAATTTTTATTTTTATTAAAAAAAATAAAATTGCTATTTTGCATTTTTTAGGGTACTCGCAGGGGACAACATTCCTTAAACATTTCTTAGGAATTGACTGAAATTTAATTAACAAAATGTTAATGTCAAGTAATTCTTTTCGTAATCTTTTTGAAAAAAGACAGTTCCCTAATAAAATCCCATCTTAATTTCAAGACTCGGGGTACGACCTAATGTTGACAAAAATTTAAAAAAAAGAATTTCTTTTTCCTGAAAAGGAACAAATTGGGAGAAATTGATCACCAAAAATCGAAAGTCGAAATTTTGGACCACCCGACTGAACACAATATATGATTTATTTTGTAACTGATTCTAAGTTAGTGCAATGCAAAACACATTTTTGTAGAATTTTTAAGACAAATTTTTTTCCTATTCACATTTCCCCCTTTGATCATACATTTCCAAAACAAAAATTTATTTATTATTTCAATATAAAACAGTTGAGGGTGGTGCAAGGGAACAATTTATATTGTAAATAGGATAAACGGGAAAAGCTCAGATATAGAAAAAGTTTTAAAAATCACTTGTTAAATAACATTTATGAATTGAAGTTTAGTCATTATTTAAGAAACGTTCAAGGAATAATTTTTTATTTTGATCTCCCCAACAACTGTGTATTGTGCCCGGAAAATCATTAAAAAAACAAAAAATATCAGTTTTACGTCAAATTCGTGCTAAAGATGGTTTTATTTTATTTTTTTTAGATGAATTATTTTTATGAAGTAAGTGACAAGTTTCCAAGTAATTTTCAATTATTTAAAATTGTTTAATTGATTTTTCCCGCTGTAAATCGTAAAAAGTTATTATTCTTTAGGATAAATAATAGTTAATGAACTTGAAGAATAATATTTCTTATTTAACATTTCGGAAATTATTTAAACAATGGTTAACAATCATTGATTCGTGCCTTTTTATAGGAAGAAAACCTTAATTGCTTGAGCGATAATCATTTTTTCAAACATTTATTTTCAGTTTCGGCATTGAAATTTTTTCTTGTATCGATTTCGCTGAGATAAGAAAATACTGAATAAGTAGCGACAAAGTCGCTCTAAACATTTATTAATTTTTTATTAATTCCAGAAACTAATAACGTTTCACTATTTACAGGGGAATTTTTTCGGTAATTATGGCTAGATATCTTAATCAAAGAAAATATTGCACTTGACATCCGTTAATTAGGTCATTAATTACATAAAATACTAATTTTGTTTACTACATTTTAAAAAAAAATACAAATAGCAATTGTTCAAATAATTGAAATATTTTGTAATTAAAAAATATTTTAAACAAAAATATTATTTTTGACATTCATCGACGACATTAGTTAGCCCGAAAATGGTAAGGTTTTGCGATTTACATGCAAAAAAATTGGTTAAATGAGTAATAATTTTTTATGCAATTGAAAATTAGTTAAAAAATACTTAAAATATTGTAATTTATCGTAAAAAATAATTTATGATGGTTATTACAAAAATACGACCTTCAGCATGAATTTTACATGCAGCTGCTATTTTGCATTTTTTGGGGCATTTTCCGGACACAATAGAACAGGTTTGAAAGAGCCGAAATAAAAACTTTTGGATGAAAATTATTCCTTGAATATTTCTTAAAAAGTTTCTCAACTTTAATTTACAAAACGTTAATAAGGAATACCTCTTTATTCCAGTTTTTCAAAAATTGAGCTTTTCCCGTTTAAAATCCCATGGTAATTTCAAAAGCCGGAAATCATGGTTTAATATTGACGAAATTAAAAAAAGTAGGGAATTTATTTTTCCGGAAAGCGAACAAAGAGGTGGTTTGATCAGCAAAAATCAAATCTTAACAGGTATAAATTTGGAACCCAATAGTAGTAAATATTACCATCTATATCTTACAATAATTAAAATTCTGAAAAGTAGAATTTTTGGAAAAATCTGTATAAAGTTTTTTTAGAAAGACTGTTATCATTTTGTCATTTTTCAAAATATTTTTATTTTTTTTTGGATCCAAAAATTATCTCATTTTTTGAGAATTCACTTTTGAAATACTCAAATAAATTTTGTAATACAACATTTTTAAAACTTTAAAATGAGACTATTATTATTAATTGGCAGTCAAATACGTCATAATTATGAATTCCAATCGCAAATATTTACATTGTCTTAAAATACGTATGTCTGACTAAAGTTGCCTGTGACTACTGCACAAGACATTCAATACCACTCCACCTGTCGATTATTATTGATCACACTATCAATTTTTAAAAACAAAAAATAAATAATATCAGTAATATTCTGTCACTCTTGTTAAAGGTTTGAGAAGTTTTTCTATCATTTCTAAAAAATTGTAAAAAAAGTTTGTAAATATTATTTAATCTTGAATTGCAAAGTTAATTTCTTTTGGATTTTAATCATTTGACTATTTGAATTAATTTAGAAACTTTCTACAGACAATAAAATTCAACAGCTTAAAAAGACGAATAGCTATTACATTTTATTTCCGATTCTTTCAAGTTTTGATTTCTTTCCTGAAACTGGAAAGTTTGTTTTAATAGACCACAGACTGTCGCCGAGAAGCACTACTTCAGGATACAGAAAAACTCTTGAGATCAATTTTGTTGCATCTAATTTCAAGGTGGGGTTCTATCTCGCTTGGAGGTAAGGCACAAAATTATCGTCGATTGTTCTTCCTGTAAAAACGTAAAAAAATTGATATTTACATTACCAAGCCTAATTTTTGTTACAGGTATATGGTAACCTGAAATTAACAAATTTTATATTCTCACGACAATAATAATGGATTTTCCTATGTTATGCTTAGAGATTTTATTTTTCTTAAAAACAATCATTTTTAGATTAAACACAACGTAATACTATTATTTTACTGATAAGTTCAGTATTATGTTGTTTCACACAAAACTGGGAAAGCCATAAAAATGCTTCAGGTTAACTGGAACTTCCGCAACAAATTACTTTAATATCTTTTCGCGGTACCAATATGGGTGCATGCATTCTGTATTTTATTTTTTGAAAACTTTTGTAGGGCAATACCGTTTTCATCCACTTCCGTTCTTTCTTTGGCCACAAGTATGTCGATTCGAGGCGAAAATTCATTTTAAAGCAATTGATTGTGAAAACTTAAGCGTACTTGTGAAGGCTTTACTTCAAACTTTTCTTAACACCTGCGTCTTTTCCGAAGGCCATATATAACATATCTTTCGAGAGAAGTTGCAAAGAAAGATTTCCCATGTCTATAAATACATAAATTCATATCTCGCTTTCATATAACTTATTACCGTATAGATATGTTCATTTTTTTATTCTTTTCTACTGACATTGTTCTACTGAATCATTAAAGTTCTACTAAATCATTAAAGTTGCTTTTTATATTTATTATAAGAAAGAACATTACTAATAAAGGTGATTCATTTTATAAGACAAGACAAAATACTTTCGAATCTGCACGGGCCCACTAGCCCAACTTATATATTTTGTTTAAAAAATTTTTCAAAGGAAAAATTGAAAATCTAATCTGATTTAGAGATCGCTTTTTTTGTTTTTTTTTGTTCAATGTATTGAAAATGTATATATTAAATTTTTATTTACAGAGAGTTATATCCTTTTAGATTAGTACTGTTTTGCATCATTTTCTTACAATCTGGTAACTCATTATTGAGAAAAATTATAATTTTACACATATATATATATAGATGATGTTAATTTTGTTGATCAGGGTTGAAAATTATTCCAATGATGTAAAGTTTTTTATTTACTGATCAGTAAGCTTTATTGTATTCAAGCTTTCGCTCCACGAAGTGGAGCCTCTTCAGGATTTTTTTTAATAAACATATCTTCTATCCTAATAAATAAAATACACAAAGTTTTTTAAATTAAAAAAAATTTTTTTAATTTTTTAAAAATTAGTGTTTAAAAAACTTTGTGTATTTTATTTATTAGGATAGAAGATATGTTTATTACAAAAATTCCTGAAGAGGCTCCACTTCGTGGAGCGAAAGCTTGAATGAAATAAAGCTTACTGATCAGTAAATCAAAAACTTTACATCATTGGAATAATTATAATTTTACCTTGCGTGTTTCATATTTTTCTATACAAATTTGACATACAGTGTGCCTATTACAAAATACAGTAAGTAAATTGAAGACAGTTAATTATTGTAGAAAAATATTAGTTTGCTTAGAAATGAATTACAAAATTTGCAGTAAATTATTTATAATGGTGTTAACTTAAAATGGGATAATTTTATACGTAGAAAAATTTATTACATCGGATTTTGAATTACGTTTTTTCATAATTTTTTTATTATCAACCTATCACTCATTAGTAATGATTATAGGAGTATTATTATTGAATAATCTTCTCATTATGTTTTATTGAATAAAAAGCTTTTGTTATTATTTGCTTATGCAGGAGCAATTTATTTCTTTGAAAGTTAAGAAATTGTAGAAATTTAATTCACTCAGATTGAAGTCGATTGTTTGATTTGGAAAAAAATGTATTAAGCTTTGAGGAAATTGTAATATTTTCGCAATATAATATGTTCGAAGGAATTAAACATTTTTTTTATAGGGTTCAAGTTTTAAAAAATATATATAGTAAGGTGGGCCGAAACAGAAAATTTCTTAAATTTCAAAAATCCATCGCCTCTAAAAGTTTGCGTGTGCAAAAAGTATAGTCTATTGTGATAATTTGAGTCCGATAAAAACCAGAGTCAAATTTTTGGTCCTATTTTTAACCTGCTATTGTAGAACTTAAGTTTTTTTAGGAAGGATCTATACAGGGCTTATTTATATACATTTAAGGTCCTATTTTAGTCCTTTAGGACTAATGGCGAGCACCTATTATGGACCTGCCAGGTCCTTCCCGAGTCACAATTTTAGCCCAATTATGAACCTGCAATATCAGGACTTAAATAGGTTTAAGATGGATCTATACAGGGCTTATTTACTATATAGAATAATTAATTTATATATAAAAAATGAAAGCTAATTTTCACATATTTTCAATAAGTAATAATTTTTATATGCATGAAAATATCACATAAATCAATAATCCTACCTACACATTGAAAATATATAAGGACTCTGTTAATTTTTTTGTGTACATACTATTATCACACTATCAAAGTTGTTTGATTTAAAATCAACAATTTTGATTGAAACTGCAATAAGTTACTAAAGAAATGAATTGCATAATTTACTTGTGTCACAAAAAGACATATAAATGATTCAAATTTCCATTTGTACGTGAGATTATTGATCTATGCAATATAATATTTTTTGCATGTAAGAATAATTTTTTCTGTATTGTGAAGAGGCGGGAGTCAAGTTTCATCCATTTCAGATGAACGCCCTAATAACCATTCATTTTTTATGCAAAATGTTTCTCTGCCAATAAAAATTATACAATGGCTTTGCGAAGCTCTTCACCTGGGGCGATTCCTTGAAAGATTGATGAGCGACCATTGGCCGTGTGTATTAGGTTGTCTGAAATATACGATATGATTTTTTTCTCCATTATTATATTTTGAACAGAAATATTTACAATAATCACAATAAATTAGTTAAGTTTTGTTTAAAAGAAAGATTTAGGCAAACAGCCGAAATTTAACAATTTTTACATTCTCATCATTTATGATTGAGAAAGTATTAGAATTGTCGGAAATTTGACACCACCATGTTTCAAC
>JAAAKG020144519.1:0-11105 GCA_010014905.2 Druon quercuslanigerum
ATATCTTGAAATCAGATCACTCTCAGGAAAAATCCTTTTAAGGGGTTATGAGACCTAGTTAGATGAATAAAATAAAATATGTTTGAGGCCAATCTGTAGATGGCCCAAAAACCGGCCTTATTGACCCTCCTCCTTTTCCTGACTACAAAATTTATTCAGACTTTAAATATTCCATGAAAACATTTTTTTTTGGATTTGGAAAGAAGGCGATAAACTCTACCAGAATCTGAAAAGAAATCTTAAATATCTCAATTATGTCTAAATTTTTATAAGTTGAAAAAATGGTGATTTTTATGTAAAACAGAGCAAAAAATGCAAATACGCATATTACGTATTTATAATACGCGTAAAAAAATTCATTTGCAAATCGCAAAAATACCTATTGCCTAATTTTCTCCAAAAAAAAACAACATATTTATCCGGATACATTCTGAGACTTCGAGTGGAGAACCTGCCTGATTTGAAATAGGTTTTTCAAGACACTTATTATTAAATTGTGTAATTTTAAAATTCATCAGTCACATAATTTGTTAAGTTTAACAATTTTAAAACCAAAAATTCTTAATGTTTTGTTTGGAATTGGAATGGGCCAAGTATTAAATACAACAAATTTTAAATTTCAAAAGCCCTACATTTTTCATGTTCAATTCAACATTGGCCATTTTTTACGGCTTCCGGTTTGGAATTATACAATTTTGAAGGTTTTTTAAAAAGGAAAATGAATATTTAATCTTAAATACTATCTCATTTTCAGATCTTGAAATTTAACTTCAACAACATATGTAACAAATTATTTACAATTGTGAATAAAATTTTGTTTACAACTCATGCTGTACCTCCTAAAATTATCGAAATTAAAAAAAGGCTGTTATTGAAATCAAGGATTTTTGTTCTATGGGATTTTTATCTGTATAATAGTTTATGCACAAAAAAAAGCATTTGATAAAAATTGATTTTTATGTATTGTTTATAAATATTTCACAGGTTCGTTTTCAGAATTAATTATACCATGAAAACCCGCATAAAATATCTTTTACACATTTTCGCATACGATCCGTAGTTCCTTGTCAATTGAACAGCACTCAAACGGCACTGCCAGTGCCGCCGTTTCAGTGCTGCTCATTTAAAGCAACTTTGATTACAGCCCGGTAAGAAGAGAAGTATTCAGAAAAATTTAGAATCTGAATTCCCATTAATACGCGAATCTTTCTCCATCGAAAGTTCCACCAAAGAGTAGAAAAAAAGTAAAATCTTTTGTTTTTAATGGGCTTAGAACAATTTAGCGGAAGCGTATTGGAAGCAATTAAAAAATGAAGGAATATAAAAGAAAGAATAGAAAGTAAGAGAATAATGTCACTTTAAAGACGCAAAACTTAGTCTTTTTAATCGGTTCTTACACAAATGTAAGTATGGAATTAAAAATAATCTTGACAACAAAATTGAAATTCCGAAACTTATGTTACACACGGTGGAATACAAACTATGTAAATGCACATATTCTCTGCACAGATTCGATGTAATTAAGTTAATCGAAAATACAGCATGTAAGTATGGAATTAAGATAATCATGAGAGGTTTGTCTACTGATCGGATTAAGAGGAATTTAAAAAAGTGGAAAATATGCTCTCCTGCATGGAATATAACATTAGTGTCAATTGTTAAGGAAGCAGAAGAGAATTGGTATCGGATATAAACCTATTCTTTTGTTGGACACTTCTCTCGATGGAAAATTAGCACATTCGAAAAAATTAAATAATGCTCAATCTTTCGTTAAAATCTGAAAATATTAATTTTTCTCTACCCTGGCGGACCGAAGGAACCGAAAGGAGCCTCTATAAAGTAACTTTAAAGATCTCAGAGTCCCTCTTCCGTTTCTTCTTTAAAAACTCAAAAAACAGCAAGATCGACTTTTAAATTGTTGAAACTCGGATTCTACGTTAAAATTTCGATTAGAAACTCACGGAGGTATGGCAATACTTTTTCGATATTTTAACCTGAAATCGTTCCATTTTATGATTCTTCAATCAAAATAAAATTGTTTTATTGATAGCGTTCCGATTTAGACATTATGAAATTTGACTCGTTTTTCTAATTAAATTGTCTATAACCTTTGAAGCGTATTTATTCTAGACACTTTCAAAATTATATGGTTTCTAATTGGAAACTTTCAACATTTTAAAAACCCGCAAATTAGAAAAAAGAGAAATTTCTCGGTGTAATATTTCGGTGTTAACTTTTCAATTAAAAATAATTAACTTTAACTAGAAAATATAAATATCTAAACAGTATAATTTTCAACAAAACAATTAGATTTTCAAACAAAATTTAGTATATTTTTGTTTCCTAAGTCATCTTTTTTGGTTAAAAATTCTACTATTCGGTATAAGTTATTAAAGTTGCCGAACTAAAAATCAGAGACTTTATATTTTGCAACGTTCATCTCAGCAGGTCCCGAAGAGATCTCCAGGTATTCGATAAATAAAAATAAGTTTTTGTAATTTAAGTAAAATTGATTTTTAATCGGTACGTCTGGTTCAAATATGCAGTTGAGGGCAATTAATGTCGAGAACCTCTTATTTTTCAAGTAAATTTATAATTTCACATGTAAATATAATTTAGTAGGTATCGAGTTCTCTAATAGAATTTTTCTGCAAATACCCAGTTTCGCTTTTTATTACGGGCAAGTTTTTTTTGGTCAAAGTTTAATTAATGAAAAATAAATTAACAGAAAAACGTTATAAAAATGGGGTTGTCAAACACGAAGGAGCTGTAAGACATCAAATTATTATTTTTTGCAATATTAATTCAATAACATAATGCTCCACAGAAGTCCAGAACCAAGTGCTGGATTTAAACGCATTGCTAATTTTGTATATACTTATAAACAATAACATAAAATTGTACGTGTAAACATAACCTTGAATTCAATCAAAAAGTTTAGGACTATATCGCCCTGACAGTCGTAATACGTGTATGCCTTTAAACACTTTTAAAAAACAATACAAAATTTTACTGTATTAAACAGTCTCATAATTTGGTCATAAAAAAACTCACAATATTTCAACCCTTACGAAAATTAAGTATAGAAAAATTGCCATATTCACTGAGTATTGAAATGAGTGTTGAAGTGAGTATAGGAAACCCAATACTCAGTTCGCGGTTTGAGTATTGGGAAAATATCATAGAAAAATTGCTATACTCACTGAGTATTGAAATGAGTATTAATTATTTTCATTTTGGAAAGTTTCTTAGCAAAGAGTTACCGGACATATATAGTTTGTTGATTAATTAAACAAGACGAGTCCATTAACAGAAAAATACTTAAACTATCATTTTCTTCATGAAAATTGTTTAAATGATTAATAATTATTGTCAATTTGTAAAGCATCATGGTGAATAGTAATTTTAAAGACATTCTTAGTTGTCGCGGTAAAGAAAGTGAGCCTTTTCGTTTAACAATAACTGAAGTCTGAAATTGTCCTTGATAATTGTTTAAATAATTAATAATTATTGTCAGTTTGAAAATTACCGTAACAAAGAGTGATAGCCAAACTCACATTTTGTTTATGAGAATTGTTCAAATAAATTATGATTATTGTCAATTATAAAGTTTGATAGCAAGAGTTATTGAACATATATTATTTTTTAATTGCGTAAACAAATTTAGCGTATTCGCTGAAAAACAGTCAGGCTCTAATTTTATTATGAATATTGTTTAATTATATAATCATTATTCTCAATTTGCAAACTTTCATAGCAAAGAGTTATGGAAAATATATTCTTTGTTAATTCCGTAAAAAAATGAGCTAATTCGCTGAAAAATAGTTAAACTCTGATTTTGTGTATGAAAATTGCTTGAGTAATTAATAATTACTGTTAATTTGAAAAGTTTCATAACTAAAAGTAATCGAACATATGATATGATATTATATGATATGATATGATATTCTTTGTTGATACCATTAACAAATTAAGCCTATTGGCTGAAAAATAGCCAAACTCTGATATTGTTCATGAAAATTGTTAAAAAAATTAGTAATTTTTGTCAGTTTAAAAAGTATTATAGTTAAGGGTCATCACAAATACAGTCTTAGTTGTCTCCGTAAAAAATTAGGCTTATTCGCTGAAAAAGAGCCAAACTCTGATTTTGTTTATTAAAATGGTTTAAATAATTAACAATTAT
The DNA here is from genome assembly GCA_010014905.2 of Druon quercuslanigerum. Taxonomy (NCBI): domain Eukaryota; kingdom Metazoa; phylum Arthropoda; class Insecta; order Hymenoptera; family Cynipidae; genus Druon; species Druon quercuslanigerum. Next base: position 4,184 of record JAAAKG020144519.1, read on the forward strand.
TGAAAAATGGGAAAGATTCATAGAAAAAAATAACCGTAAAAATATTCTTTGTTGATTCAGTTAACAAATCGAGCCTATTCTTATTTGAAAAGGTTTCATAGTTAAAAGTAATCTTAAAGACAAATATAAAATATATAAAAACTTTTAATTTGTTTCTAAAAATCGTTTAAATAATCAATAATTATTGTTAATTTGGAAATTTTTATAGCGAAGACAAGTCGTAGATACATTTTTTGTTGATTGCGTAATGAAATTAAGGTTATTCGTTTAAAAATTTGAATTTTTTAATGAAAATGGTTTAAATAATCAATAATTATTGTTAATTTATAAAGTTTCATCGCGAAGAATAATCGCAAATATGTTCCTTGTTAATTCCATAAATAAATGGATCTCATTTGTTCAAAAATATAAAAACTTTGAATTTGTTTATAAAAATTGTTTCCAAAATTAATAAGTATTGTTATTTTAAAACTTTTCATAGCTATCAGTAATCGCAAATACATTGTTTGTTGAGTCCGTAATGAAATTGAGCTTATGCATTTAAAAATATAAGAACTTTCAATTTCTTTATGAAAATTGTTTAAGTAATCAATAATCGAAATTTTTATTTAATCTCTCACTTTTATGGGTTTAAAGGCCTCCGCTCCCTGTACATATATTTACAAATCCATATTTAGTCTAACTTAACAACTACTTACAGTCAACTATTTGGCCTTACGTAATATAAAAATAATAATAGTATTAACTCTACGAATGAGCGATCTTCCAGGGCTTCCATTTCCTCTTACCGTAAAAAATTCATTTTCCACGATATTTAAATCAATTTTGCTTTTTACTTTCCTTTTTCAGGATTACCTGTTTGGCTCTGCCCTTCTCCCTTGCTTTCTCTTACTTCTTCCAATTTCTTTATCCACATCACTCCCTGTCCATTACCATCCAAAATCCACCTTACACACTCTTCCACATTCAACTGTCCATCTTCCTCTCCTGTACATCTCTCTGATACATGTGTTTCTATTTCGTATCCACATACTCTACATAGGTCACACTCCTTCTCCCATTCTAAACCGTACAACTCTACTCAATTTTTCTTCCTTTTTTTATTTTTTGCAGATATTCTGGTTCCGTCAACCCTTTTACCATCATATACCATCTATTTTACCTAGAATCCATAAACTTTGTCCATCTTTCTTCTCCTTGTCTTACTACTAGCTCTAACTCTATGTCCTGCCATTCCATAACCCCTTTTCGTATATTACAAACACTTCTCATTTTTCTCCTTTCTTCCTCCCATTTTGAAGTTCCCAAATTGCCTCTCGCCTCATTCTTCCGAAATTCGCCCCAACATGCTTGTGTTATTCTGCTTCCCTCTCCCCGTTTTAGCTTCTCTTTAAACCTCTAGGCTCTCTTAATTTGTCTAGTAACCATTTTTTCCTTCCCTAATTATTCCCTTAACATATATCCTGGACAACTCCAGCTAACCCCCATTACCCATCTCAAAACTCGCTCATGCATGCTCTCAACTTTCCTATGTTCCTTCCATCCCCAGATCTCCACTCCATATCACAACACCGCCCAGACCAACGCATCAAATCGTCCTTGAACCTTCTCTTCCCTATACCCCATACTCGGCCCATCACTTTACTTGCACATTTAATTCTTTTCCTCACCTGCATCTCGTTTCCCCCTGCTGCCTCAAACCAAAAACCTAGGTAACAGAACTGCTCCACAACTTCCACTTTTTGTCCGTTCATTTTCCAAACGTAATTTATTTTCCTCTTTTTATTTCTGAAGCACATCACCTTTGTCTTATCTACGTTTACCGTCAAATGTTTTGCTCTCACATTTTATTCGAAAATTCTCATCATTAGGTTCACCCCCTTCTCATCATCTGCTAACAGAACTACATCTTCCGCAAATGCTAGAGAGTATAGTTTGCTACTTCCCAAAGCAATTCATCTTCTCTTTACTCTCCCAGCTTTCCTTGTTCCACCAATCTCTCTTTGCCCCTGCTCCTTCTTCTTTAATACCAAGCTCATCCTTTACCTTCTCAATCGACCCCTTCAACCTTTGAATTAACGAGTTTACTCGCTCCTCTTTTTCATAACTAATCTCCTCCTTTTCCATCTTTTGTTTAAACTCTTTTAATTTTTCTTCATCCTAGATTCCCATTTTCGTGTTCCTTTCTTTCCCTGTTTTCTTTCTCCCTTTTCCGCGCTTATTGATGTCTTCTTTTAGTGTGGCTATGACCGGGAAGTTCTCGGACCCTAACTCATTCCCCACCTCCATACTCCGTATTATATGCCGCATTCTTTCTTCAGCCAAGATGTAGTCTATTACTGTTGCCCCCTTTCCTATGAATATGATCTCCCCTGCCTCATCTCTTTTCATGTTGCCATTACATATAGACCATCCTGTTTCTCCCATCACGTCTAGTAACTTCCTCCCCTTCCAGTCCATATCCCTATGTTTGGAGGTCCATGTATATGCCTCCTTTTCTTCATCCCAAATTCCACCCCCCTGTTCGCCAGTCCATGCATTTAAGTCCCCTCCTATCAAAACCAATTCTTCCTTCTTTTCCTTCATCCACCTCCTTATTACCCTCCAGCCTTCCTCTTCCCCTCTTTTTTATATACACAAACCACCGCTATTTTGACTTTTCCAACTGTAATTCTTCTTACCATTTTTCCATCCTTTACCTGACTATCCCCATCTTTTCTACCTTTTACTGCTAATTCTTTTTTCAGACCTGACACTATGCCTCCCATCCCTCTCCCTTTAAAGTGTTCTTTTCTTGCTTCTTGCATTGTCCACAGATAACCTTTCGGAAATAGCCTTTTTATCCCTTCCTAGTCCTTCTCATCTGCCAGGGTTTCACTCATCATAATCACATCCCACTTTTCTTTTTCTCCTTCCCTCTTCTCTCCTCCTCACATTTTCCCCCCTTTGCCGACTGGAAACCCCTCTGTTTTTTCTCTAGATTCTTTTTCGTCTCCCCCCCCATACATTACTCCAAACTTTTTCCTTTATTCTTCATCTCTTCTAATTCTTCGTCCCAGCACCATTCCTCCCCAGTAATCCATAGCCTGTCTCTCCCATCCATACCATATCTCCTTTTTTCCTCTCTACCCAAGCCCTCTGCCCTATTTGCCATCTCCTTTTCCTCTCCCTCCATGCCAGATCTTCCTTGTTTCTTTCCTTTCTTCCTCAATAAATTTTTCCCCTCCATAATTTTCTTTTTCTCCTCTTCACTCCCCAGTTTTACTAGAAACATTCCTTCTTTTCCTTCCTTCTTTCCTCCTATTCGCTTAACTCCTTCTACCCTTACCTGCACTCTAATGTCTCACAAGAGATTTTTTATTTCCACTTCGCCTGTTTCACTCTCCACTTTCAACCCTTTAACTACTACGTTATTTTTCCTCTTTGTCCTTTCTGCCACTTCCAATATTCTTTCAATTTACCTCAGTCTTTTCTTCAGTCTTTCGTTTTCCCTTTGCCCGTTCTTTTCATTCCCTTCACTGTTTTCTCATTCTCTGTTTGTTTCACCAAACGCTCATTCTTAATTTCTAAATTACTTAACCGTTCTTCCAACTGTTTTATCTCAGTATTTCTCTATTCCTCCACCTCTCTCTGTCTACTTTCTATGCTCTCTAGTTTACCCCAAACCTTGTCTTTTTCCTCCTTCCATCGTTTGTCCCATTCTTCCCACTTTCTTCTTACCTTTTTCACTTCCCGCCTTACCTCGTTTCCCTGTCTGTTCATATCCCTATTCATATCGTCCAATTGCTTTCTTGTTTCTTCTCTAAATCCTTTTATGAGAGTTTCTAATTTTTCAAAAATCCCCCATCACCATCGGCCCCTGCCTCTCTTTTTCTCTTATCCTCCCCTTCACTGCTAGTCGTGTTTGCCTTTTTTTGTCATTTATCCAGACTCATATTCGAGCCTGCGCTGCCTAGCTTGTTCAGACGCTGTAGGTTTGAGGGCCTTCAGCGTTGTTTGCACGCCCCTGAATCTTTTCTTGCTAATACTTCCTCCCTGGTCGACTGATCGGACCTTCCATCATCACTGCTGCCACTGCGACCAACGTCCAGTAACTGTTGCCCTTTGGCGCCAGTTTGTGGACTTCGCGTCATCGGCATCCTACCTTACCACCCAAAGCTCTGTGACGTTTCCCGCCTAAATCACCTAACTCTTGCCCCCTTTTCCCCACGAGTATTTTCCTACTCCTAACCTCAACGATTTCACACACTCCAAAAACTCACTTCAAACAGCATACATTCACAATTTAGGCCTTTGCCTTCACTCACACTTATCCCTTAACACTCGATCTCTGTACTCTCTGTCTTTTCTGCATCCACTCACTCTTATTCCCTTCACCAACGCCAAAAAACCACCACTTGACACAAAGGTGTACTTTCGCGATCGGTACCGGAAACGAAAGCCTAAATAATCAATGATCATTGTTAATTTGGAAATTTTTATAGCGAAGAGAAATTGCAAATACATTCTTGGTTGATTCCTTGAACAAATGGAGCTCATTTACTTAAAAATATAAAAATTTGAAATTTTGTAATGAAAATTGTTTAAAAAAATTAATAATTATTGTTGCTCTAATCCGTTTTATAACGATCAGTAATCGTAAATTAATGGTTTGTTGATTCCGTAGTGAAACTAAGATTATTCGTTGAAAAATATAAAAATTTTGCATTTTTTTATAAAAATTGTTTAAATAACACAGCACCACAAAAAAAGTGGTCTGTCCTAGAAGCGAGACCATAGTACCCTTCTGTTTATGGGCTCTCTGAAACCGAATATGACCTCAGAATTGCTTCATCAGGTCAGGGTTGTTTTCTACCCTCAAAATAAGGGCTCAAATTTTTTGAATTTAAGGTAATAAGAATTATATCAATCCCTGCAACAAATTACGACGTTGAATCATCACAAAATGCAAGAGAGTGCCAAAACCTAGTAACTGTTTACTGTTTAACTCAAATATGACCAAAAAAATTTCGCACCCTTATTCATCCCCGTAAAAACTACCCCTTCAAAGGGTTGTATCTTTCAAAAATGTATATCTCTGTTATATGATCAATTAAAAAATATGTTATCAAACGTCAACTTTTTAACTACCTTACCAAAGAATTCAATATTTTGAATTTTGATGTTTGGGAGATTTAAGGAAATGAAAAAATTTCTGCACACGTGTCCTCTAGTTAACAATCACATATATTTGTGCTTTTTTGTCTGCGGAACAGACATATGATATATTTTAATGTTCACATTTTTGTAACTCATCTATTTATTAGATTATTTTGGGGACCTTCGCACAGTTTAATCTTCAGATATTCTGAAAGTCATGCTGTTCGCCAACCCTATCCTGGGGTAGTTCTTGAGAGCTTGAAGAAGTACAAATTTGTGTAGTTCAAGAGCTGACTACTCATACCTAGCCATTAAAAGAAAAAAAATGGATCGCCAAATCACAAAGGAATTATTGTTTCGAATATTCAACCCTTAATCCTATCTAGGGGTAGTTTTAGAGGTGCATGAGAGCTAAATATTTTTTTTTATTCTACAAAAAAAACGTAAAAAAATTGAGCGTCCACAAATTTGTTTCTTAAAGTCATAAAAGTGAAGGTTAGATTTCTTCAATTTTCATTTCTTTGAACGGGGTGATTTTTAGGGGTGAAAAAGGTTGAACATTTTTATGGATAAAGGCTGAACAGCTCAGAACATATTCATAAATTACAACATTTTTCAATGCATCATATAACAGAAATATACATTTTTGAAAGATACAATCCTTTGAAGGAGTAGTTTTTACGGGGATGAATAAGGGTGCGTTTTTTTTGGTCATACTTAAGATAAAGAGTGAACAGTTACTAGGTTTTAGCACTCTCTTGCATTTTGTGATGACTCAACGTCGTAATTTGTTGTAGGGATTGATATAATTCTGAATACCTTAAATTCATCAAATTTGAGCTCTTATTCTAAGGTAAGAAAAAAATACTGACCTGACGAAGCAATTCTGAGGTCATATTCGGTTTCAGCGACCCCAAAAACATAAGAGTACATCGGTCTCGCTTCTGGGACAGACCACTTTTTTGTGGTGCTGTGTAATCAATAATTATTGTCAATTTGAAAGTTTCATAGCGAAGAATAATCGTGAATACATTCCTTGTTGATTCCATAAACAAGTGCAGCTCATTTGTTTAAACATATAAAATCTTTGCATTTGTATATGAAAATTGTTTAAATAATTAATAATTATTGTTATTTGAAAAGGTTTCATAAATTTTCCAATTGCATATAATCAATTAAAAATTTCATTTTCTAACAGACAGATTTTTTTAGGGGAAAAAAGTGTAAAGAAAATTGAGGTAAGCAATCTTTGGGATCGAGTTTAAAAAACATCAAAATTATTTTTACTAACGCGAAAAATAATCATGAAAGAGCAGTTTAAACCCATGGAAATATTAAAATTTTAATTCTCCACGGGTTTTGCATTGCAAAAGGAGTCAATTACATTGAAATCAAGATAAGAGGTACAATCTTGAAGAGTTAACTAATTAATTTTCAGATGTAAAACACATTAGCGAGGCCCGTACATGTTTTATTTAAAACAGGAAAAGTAAAAAGGGCCTTAAGTTCATGCATCCGGTATCGGACCGCAGGTACAAATACTAATCTGGAAATTGGTGAAATTAGGACTGGAAACTGTATGAGACAGTCGGCGATTCCCGACTCATATTATGACCTGATAAGGTGGGCGTTTGTCAGTTGCGCATTTTGTCCTGTCTCTGATGCCTTTTTAGAAAAAGGTTCTCTAATCCTATGTCTCAGTTGCACATATTCAATACCTCTTCGGTAATAAAATAATCTCATCCTAATCTTTTGAAATTTGCCTGAGAACTGGTGTAATAAA
>JAAAKG020144520.1:0-16823 GCA_010014905.2 Druon quercuslanigerum
AATGTGTAGAGTTAATGTGTAGAGTTTAATGTGTAGACTTTAATGTGTAGAGTTTAATGTGTAGAGTTGACCACCATCATTTAAATTCTACACGCAATGTGTAGAGTTGCACAATGTGTAGATTCGATATGTGTAGTATTGATACCCAGCCTTATTCTAAGGACTTTTCTTTATAAAATATTTTTTCCATATAATTTTTTTTTATTGTTGAAATATATTTTAAAATTGTCTTTTGTATTTAAAGTAATAATAGCTAAAAAATTGGCATCGAAAATGAAATTGTTAATTTACAACAACGAAAAAATAATAAACCTCTGAAATAAATTAGTGTTAATTAAATCCTGCAAAGTTTGTTTTAAAAATTGTATTTTTTCCGACACAGTCTAGTTTAAATTGAAACAATATATTTTTTTTCGAAATTCGACTTTTAAACCGAAACTTTTTAAGTAAAACGATTAATTTGGTGTATTTTTAATAGACGAATAATTTTTGTTAAAAACAACTTGTATAATTGTTTAGGAGCAGGAATTTTTCAGTTCTGATATGTTATAATTCATCAACCTTCTGTGGAAAATTATTTTACTTGGACATTCTTCAATTCAGTAATATTATAAACTTCTGCGGGAATTTTGCAATTGAAGATTTTTATGTTTTTACAGTTATTTTATAATTTTAAGAACTTTGGTAAATTTATTTTTATTTTTCGGTATTTTTCAGTGGACCTAAATATCTTTTGAAATGATTCGCATTTTTCCTAAGATTTTAAGAAAATTCTGGAAAACTAGTATAAGTTTCCTTAAAGTATTATAAATTTGTTTCAAAAATTTGAAAATCATTTAAAATATTTTTAATTAATTTCTCTTCAAATAATTCTTCACAATAAATTATCATTTAAAATTTTTCCAAAATCCTCAAAAAAATTTTTTGATCTTTTCGGAACCTTAACTCACTCTTCAAAACAGACGTTTTTCAATTAAAATGCATTAAAAAATTGTCCATTAATCTCAGTAAAATAAACTTATTCTCTTAAAACTATTCAAAATTCTTTGAAAGCTTCGAAATTTAAAAAAATCTACATTTTGTCTTAAATTATTTAAAATATTTTAAAATTTAAAATTATTTCATAATCTTTTAAAATTTTTTTAACTTTTTAAATTTCTTATAAAATTATTTTATTTTTTGAAAAATTTTTTTAAATTCTGCAAAATTAAAAAAATTATCTGAAAGTTTTTCAGAATCTGCTTTGTTTTTAAATTTTAGGAATCTTTTTAAATGTTTTAAAAACTTTACAATCATTATTTTGAAATTAATTATTCCAATTAAAAAAGTAATACAAAATTTTCTAGGAAACTGAAGAGAATTTTTTTCAATCTGTTGAAACCTTTCAAAATTTTAAAAAAGCTTATTTTCTTGAAATCTTTCAGAATCTATGTTCGAAAGAAAATTACAATAATATTCCATACATTAGTTTTAAATTATTTTAAAGTCATTTAGAGTTTAACTTTACTTTAAAGTTATTTAACAGTTTACTTTCCAGTTGACTTTGCGGTTTACTTTACAGTTTACTTTACCGTTACAGAAATTTTTATTCAAAATTTTAAAATGTGAATTTTTAAATTGTGATCAAATTTTAATTTTTTCAAACTTAATAAAATAATTAATAAAATTGTCTTTAAATCCTCCGAATACTACTTGAAAATGTTTGAAAACATTTTAAAATAGTATAAAATTTTTTTTAAATTTTGCATTAAATTTTTTTAAATAAATAAAACACTTTAAAATTCTTTAAAAGCTAAAAAACTTTTTAAAATCTATGTTTTCCCCGAAATTTTTTTAAGTCTCCTTAAGTATTTAATTGTTTTTCAAACTTTTCAAAACTTTTGAATATCTTTTAAATTCAGTCAAATGTTGTCTAGAATTTTTTGATCTTGCGAAATTAAAAAAATTTGATACTAAAATTGTTTGCATTATATTTTAAATGTTAAAAAACCTTTTTAACTTTTTAAAACTGTTTTTACATTTGAAAGAACTTTTAAAATCTTGTGGAAACTCGTAAATGTTTTTTCAGAGATTCAAATATTTTAAAACAATTAAACAAATTCTTGCAATGTATTTTTTTTAATTTTCACCCTCGAAAATTTTGAAAATCTTCTCAGTGTCTGTTTGGCTTAAAATAGCAATAGCTTAAAAATAGTCTAAAAAACAAAATTGTTAATTTTGAAATAAAATAATAGTCTGAAATAAATCAGTGGTCATTAAATCCTGCAAAGTTTGTATTGACTTGGAGATTCTCCGGTTCAGTAATATTATAAACTTCTGCATGAATTTCGCAATTAAACATTTTTATGTTTCTAAAATTTTTTTAGAATTTTAAGAACTTTGGTATTCGAGAATTCTCCAACACGAGAATTTTGCAGTGTCGAAATTTTTATTTTTCGGTATTTTTCAGTGGAACCCAACACCTTTTGAAATTATTTGCATTTTTCCTAAGATTTTATGAAAATTTTCTGCTCAAATAATTCTTTACAATAAGTAATCATTTAAAATTTTTCCAGAGTACTTGAAAACTTTTTTGATTTCCTTTAAAACCTTACCTTAATTTTCAGAACGAACGTTTTCCAATACAAATTCATTAAAAAATTGTCCATGAATCTCAGTAAAATATACTTCTTCTCTTAAAACTCTTCAAAATTCTTTGAAAGCTCCGAAATTTAAAAAAAATCGTAAGCTTGTCTTAAATTATTTTGAATACTTTTAAATTTGAAATTATTTCGCAATCTTTTCACATTTTTAAACTTTTGAAATGATTTTAGTTTTTAAAATTTTTTTTTTAAATTCTGCAAAATTAAAAGAATTTTTTGAATGTATTTAAGAATCTGCTTTGTTTTTAAATTTTAAAAATCTTGTTGAATGTTTTGAAACCTTTTCAAATATTATTTTTAAATGAATTATTCCAAATAAAAAATAATAAAAAATTTGCCTAGGAAAGAGAAGAGAATTTTTTTAATCTCTTGAAGCTTTTCCAAATATTAAAACAGCTAGTAGATTCTTCCAGAATCTACTTTTAGAAAAAAATACAATCATATTGCATAAATTAGTTTTAAATTATTTAAAAATCATTTTAGAGCTTCAGTTTACTTTACAGTTACTTTACAATTTACTTTGCAAATTATTTTACAGTTACAGAAATTTACAGTTTTTTATTCAAAATAGAAAAATGTGAATTTTTAAAACATTATCAAATTTTTATTTTTTCAAAACTAATAAAATAATTAATAAATTTGTCTCAAAATCCTCCGGATACTTCTTGAAAATGTTTGAGAAAATTTTAAAATAGTATGAAATAAAAAAAATGTTTAATTATTTTTGAAACTTTTTAAAACTTTTAAATATCTTTCAAATTCAGTCACATGTATTCTAGAATTTGTGGATCTTGCGAAATTAAAAAATTTTGTTACAAAAATTGTTTGCAATAACTTTTGAAATGTTAGAAAATAATTTTGAAAATTTTTAAATGTTTTTAAATTTGAAAGTATTTTTAGAATCTTGTGGAAACTTCTAAATATTTTGTCAGATATTCAAACATTTTCAATATTGAAGCTAATTGAATATATTTTTAAATATGTTTAGATTGCCTTTTGTGTTTAAAACAATAATAGCTGAAAAATAGTCTGAAAAACAAAATTTTTAATTTCTAAATAAAATAATAGTCTGAAATAAATCAGAGGTCATTAAATCCTGCAAAGTTTGTTTGAAAAATGTTACTTTTTCTGGACGATTAGACACAGTCTAGTTTAAATTGAAACAATATATTTTTTTTAAATTAGACTTGTTAAACAAACATTTTTTTAGAGAAATGTTTTTTTTGTTGTATTTTTAATTGTTAAAAACAACTTTTATAATTGTTTAGGATCAGGAATTTTTCAGTTCTGATATGTTATAATTCACCAACTTTCTGTGGAAAATTTTTTTACTTGGAAATTCTTCAGTTCAGTAATATTATAAACTTCTAAGTAAATTTTGAAATTAAAGATTTTTATGTTTCTACAATTATTTTATAATTTTTAGAACTTTGATATTCGAGAATTCTTTAACACAAGAATTTTACAGTGTCGAAATTTTTATTATTCAGTATTTTTCAGTGAACCCAAATATCTTTTGAAATTATTTGCATTTTTCCTTACATTTTAAGAAAATTATGCAAAATTAAAAAAAGTTTCTTTCAAGTATTATCAATTTTTTTGAGAATTTTGGAAATCATTTAAAATCTTTTAATTATATTTTCTTCAAATAATTCTTCATACTAAGTGATCATTTAAAAAATTTTCCAGAATCCATGAATCTTAGTAAAATATACGTATTCTCTTAAAACCATTCAAAATTCTTTGAAAGCTTCGAACTTCAAAAAATCTACATTTTTTCTTAAATTATTTTGAATATTTTCAAATTTGAAATTATTTTGCAATCTTTTCAAATTTTTCAAACTTTTCAAATTTCTTTTAAAATGATTTCAGTGAAAATTTTTTTTTTTAATTCTGATAAATTGAAAAAATTATCTGAAATTATTACAGAATCTGCTTTGTTTTTAAATTTTAGAAATCACGTTGAATGTTGTAAAAACTTTTCATATATTATTTTAAATTGATTATTCCAAATAAAAATATATTAAAAAATTTTTCTAGGAAAGTGAAGAGAATTTTTTCAGTCGCTTGAAACCCTTCAAAATTTTAAAAAAAGCTTATTTTCTTGAAATCTTCCAGAATCTACTTTTAGAACAAAATTACAATCTTATTGCATTAATTTTTTAAAAATCATTTAAAAGTCATTTTAGAGTTTCAGCTTACTTTACAGTTATTTCACAGTTTACTTTACAGTTTATTTTACAGTTACAGAACTTTACAGTTCTTTATTCAAAATTTAAAAATGTAAATTTTTAAAATGTTATCAAATTTAATTTTTTTCAACTTTTATATATAAAAAATAACTTTTAAAATGTTTTAAATATTTGAATCTTTTTTAATGATTAATAAAATTGTCTTTAAATTTCATTTAATTCTTTAAATAAATAAAAAATTTCCTTTGTTTCCAGAAACCTGAAGAACTTTTTTTTCCTGAAAAACTTTAAAATTCCTAAAGAGCTCACAAACTTTTCAAAACCTATATTTTCCTCGAAATTCTTTTTAAATATTCTTAAGTTTTAAATTATTTTTAAAACTGTTTAAAACTTTTAAATATCTTTTAAATTTAGTCCAATGTGTTCTAGAATTTTGTGAACTTGAAAAATAAAAAAAAATTTAGTACTAAAATTGTTTGCGTTTTGTTTTTAAATGTTAGAAAATAATAAAATTTTTTAAAAAATGATTTTAAATTTGAAAGCATTCTTAGAATCTTGTCGAAACTCCTAAATATTTTGTCTAAAATTCAAATATTTTTAAACAATTAAAAAAATCCCAACAATTTTCTTTTTTATAATTTTAAACCCCAAAATTTTGAAAATCTTCTTAGTACGATAAGTTAATATTGAACCTAATTAAATACATTTTTTAATATTTCTAAATTGTGCTTTGATATAATAGTTTTCGAAGATAATTTCAAATGAAATATTAATATTTTTTTAAAAGTGGAAAATTAGAAGGACCTAATTTTGTGAACTATTTGGTTATCGCCCCTGTACACTTAGCAAAATTACGATATTTTAAGTTTTCGTACCTTTTTTTGTACCTTTCATTATTAAGTATTTCAACTTTTAAAAATTTTATTGTAATGCAAAATTTCTCTTTTATCGATAATGTTTAGTAACATTTAGAAATATAAAAGAAAATATTTATTATTAGCAGGGTAGAAAATAAATCAAAAAATGTTTTAAATTATATTTTTCTGAAAAAAGATCTTCTGACAATCGCTTCACTCGCAATCCATCCGCAGAACTTCCAGTAGCCGATAGATCGAAGGAAAAATCCTTTTTCAGAAATATAAAAAAAGTTATTGCCAAGTAAAATAACTTATTTTAATAAAAAATAATCATCAATAAACCCAAATATTTAGAGCAATAATAACAGCTGTCAGTATTAATAAATTAAAATTTGTGTTTAAAAATAGTCTCGTTTTACATCAATTGTGTACCTAATTCAGTCGCCAATAAAGTTTTCTTATAAACCGACTTTTTCAGAATACGAAGAATCAAAGGGGATGAATTTTCCGCTGCGATTCGTCTCGGTAAAATTTATTATTACAAATAATTTCGTTTATGGCCCTTATTCCCTAGTGTTTCCTCCGATATGGAAGGCTCTCGAGCTAAAGAGAATCTCCGGATTCGAGTAATAAAAAGCAACGTTAAATTGGTAATGGTTTATAGACTAAACCACCTCCAGGAAACGAATGAGGAATTTGGACTGAACGCTTCGACGGATTCGAATGACGAGCTAAAACTTTCCTGTCGCCACTTGCTGTCGTCAACTATCTTTACGATTTAATAAAATTACATTTTGTTCAACCACTCTTTCCTATCGATGTGAACAAACATTTTTATCGTCATAATCGTCAATAGATTGTCTTACTGTCAGACGTAAATAAGACTATAGTATGTTAGGAATGATCCATAAAATAAGTTACCAATTTTTTGGTATTTTTACCCTCCCCCCCCTTTCCCCATAATTTATTTTTTTAAGAAAAAATCAAATTTTCAACAAAATATTTTAATTTTAAACCAAGTATTTTTCATTTCTTAATCACAAAAGCTGATTTTAAAAAAATATTTCTTATTTTAAAAGGAATCTGCATTGCCATCAGTAAATAACAGAATTTCTTAACGTCCTCACAGACTAGATGAAGCTATGAATTAATTGTTTTTTTAAATTGAATTTTGTCTGAAAAAATATTTTCTCCTTTCGCGCTACTTGAAATCTTACGGATACTTGTTGAAAATGTTTGAAACATTTTTAAATAGTTAAAAATCTGAAAAAATGTTTCATTATATTTTTTTTAGTAAAAAAAATTTCCTTGGTTTCCAGAAACCTTAAAAACTTTTTTTATTTCCTAAAACACTTTAAAACTCTAGAAGAGCTTACAAGTTTTTTATTATAAGTTTTAAAAATCTATATTTTGCTCGAAATTCTTTTTAAATCTTCTTGTGTTTTGAATTATTTTTGAAACTTTTTAAAACTTTTGAATATCTTTTAAATGTAGTTAAATGTTTTCTAGAATTTTATGAGCTTGCAAAATTAAAAAATGTTGGTACTAAAATTGTTTTCATTATCTTTTTAAATGTTAGAAAATCATTTTAACTTTTTTTTAAAATTTGAAAGTATTTTTAAAATCTTGTCGAAACTCTTATATATTTTTTAGAGATTGGAATATTTTCAGATGTAAATAAGGCTATAGTATGTTAGGAATAATCCATAAACTACGTTAACAATTATTTGGTATTTTTCCTCCCCCTCCCACCTTCTTCTACGAAATAACTTTTGATCACAAAGAAGACTTAAATAAAATTATAATTTATGTTTCAACAAAAAAAAAAATCAAATTTCCAACGAAATATTTCAATTTTGAACCATATAAAGTTCATTTCTGAAACAAAAGAGCTGATTTTTTAAAAAAAGAGTTCTTTTTTAAAAGGAATCTGCATTGCCATCAGAGAATAAAAGAATTTCTTAACTTCCTTACAGACTAGATAAAGCTATGAATTACTTTTTTTTCAAATGAAATTTTGTCTAAAAAAAGATTTTCTCCTTTCGCTCTGCTTGAAATCTTCCGGAAACTTCTTAAAAATGTTAGAAACAATTTAAAATATTATAAAATTTGAAAAAAAATGTTTCATTAAATTTGTTTAAATCCAAAAAATTTCCTTTGTTTCCAGAAATTAAAAAAAAAAGATTTTGTTACCTGAAACACTTAAAAATTCTTAAAGAGCTTAAAACTTTTTGTTAAAAGTTTTTAAAATCTATATTTTGCCCAAAATTCTTTTTAAATCTTTTTAAGTTTCAAACTACTTTTGAAACTTTTTAAAACTTTTGAATATCTATAAAATTTGGTCAAATGTTTTCTATTATTTTGTGATCTTGCAAAATTAAAAAATGTTGGTACTAAAATTGTTTTCATTATCTTTTTAAATGTTAGAACATCATTTTAACTTTTTTTAAATGTTTTTAAATTTGAAAGTATTTTTAAAATCTTTCCAAAACTCTTAAATATTTTTTCAGTGATTGGAATATTTTCAGACGTAAATAAGGCTATAATCCATAAACTACGTTACCAATTTTTTGGTATTTTTACCTCCCACCTCCTGCCCTCTTCTACGAAAGATTTTTCGAACACGAAGAAGACTTAAATAAAAATATACTTAATTTTTCAACAAAATATTTAAATTTTTAACAAAATATTTCAATTTCGAACCAAGTATAGTTCACTTCTTAATCAAAAAAGCTGATTTAAATAAAAATATTTCTTATTTTAAAAGGAATCTGCATTGCCATCAGAGAATAACAGAATTTTTTAACGTCCTTACAGACTAGATAAAGCTATAAATGAATTGCTTTTTAAAATTAAATTTTGTCTGAAAAAAGATTTTCTCCGTTCGCTCTGCTTGGAATCTTGCGGATGCTTCTTGAAAATGTTTGAAGCAATTTTTAATAGTATAAGATTTGCAAAAAATGTTTCATTGAATTGTTTTAAAAAACAAAATTTTCTTTGTTTCCAGAAACCTTAAGAACTTTTTTTGTTTCCTGAAACACTTTGAAATTCCTAAAGAGCTTACAAAATTTTTAATAAAAGTTTTTAAATCTTTATTTTGCTCAAAATTCTTTTTTAATCTTCTTGTGTTTTAAATTATTTTTGAAAGTTTTTAAAACTTTTGAATATCTTTTAAATGTAGTCAAATGTTTTCTAGAATTTCGTGATCTTGCAAAATAAAAAAATGTTGATACTAAAATTGTTTGAATTATCTTTTTAAATTTTAGACAATAATTTTAATTTTTTTTTTAATTTGAAAGTATTTTTAAAATCTTGTCGAAACTCTTAAATATTTTTTAGAGATTAAAAGCTTTTTAGATGTAAATAAGGCTATAGTATGTTAGGAATAATCCATAAACTACGTTAACAATTTTTTGTTATTTTTGCTCCCCCCTCCCACCCTCTTCTACGAAAGAACTTTTGACCACGAAGAAGACTTAAATAAAATTATAATTTATGTTTTAACAAAATAATCAAATTTCTAACAAAATATTTCAATGTTGAACCATGTAAACTTCATTTCTGAAACAAAAGAGCTGATTTTTTAAAAAAAGATTTCTTTTTTAAAAGGAATCTGCATTGCCATCAGAGAATAACAGAATTTCTTAACGTCCTTACAGACTAAATGAAGCTATTAATTAATTATTTTTTAAAATTAAATTTTCTCTGAAAAAAGATTTGCTCCTTTCGCTCTGCTTGGGCTCTTCCGGATACTTCTTGAAATTGATTGAAACAATTTTAAATAGTATAAAATTTGAAAGAAATGTTTCATTGAATTTTTTTTAATGAAAAAAGTTTCCTTTTTTTCCAGAAACATAAAAAACTTTTTTTATCTCCTGAAACACTTTAAAAATTTTAAAGAGCTTACAAACTTTATGTTTAAAGTTTTTAAAATCTATATTTTGCTTGAAATTCTTTTTAAATCTTCTTAAATTTTAAATTATTTTCGACACTTTTAAAAACTTTTAAATATCCTTTAAATGTAGTCAAATGTTTTCTAGAATTTTGTTATCTTGCAAAATTAAAAAATTCTGGTACTAAAACTGTTTGCATTATCTTTTTAAATATTAAAAAATCATTTTAACTTTTTTTAAGTGTTTTTAAGTTTGACAGTATTTTTAAAATCTTATCGAAACTCTTAAATATTTTTCAAAGATTGGAATATTTTCAGACGTAATAAGGCTATAGTTTGTTAGGAATAATCCATAATTTACGTTATCAATTTTTTGGTATTTTTACCCCCCCCCTCCCTCCCTCTTCCACGAAAGAATTTTTGAACACGAAGAAGACTTGAATAAAAATGTAATTTATTTTTTAACAAAATGATCAAATTTTTAACAAAATATTTCAAATTTGAACCATGTATAGTTCATTTCTTAAATAAAAGAGCTAAATTTTTAATAAAAGATTTCTTATTTTAAAAGGAATCTGCATTGCCATCAGAGAATAACAGAATTTCTTAAATTACTTACAGACTTGATGAAGATATAAATTACATTTTTGTAATTAGTTTTTTATGAAAAAAGATCTGCTTTCACTTTGCTTGGAATCGAACTACAGAACTTCCGATTTCCGGTTGGGTGATTTCTCGTTAAGCTACTACAGGATCGAGAGAATAGTAAAAATTTTCATGGAATCTATATTATCATTAGAGAATAACAGAATTTTTTAACTTCTTTACAGACTAAATAAAGCTATGAATTAAACAAATTTTTAATTATTTTCTTTCTGAAAAAGGGTCTTCTTCGTTTGCTCCGCTGGGAATTGACATAATGCATGTCCTAATTTTTAATCCAAAAGGACGAATTTTCAAGTTGCAACTCAAATTTTTCAAGGAATCTATATTATCATTAGAGAATAACAGAATTTTTTAACGTCTTTACAGACTAGATGAACCTATGAATTAATTTTTTTTCAAATGAAATTTTGTCCAAAAAAAGATTTTCTCCTTTTGCTCTCCTTGAAATCGAACCACAGAACTTCTGATTTCCGGTTGGGTGATTTCTCGCTAAGCTACTATAGAGATCGAGAGAATAATCAAATTTTTCAAGGAATCTGTATTATCATCAAAGAATTACAGAATTTCTTAACGTACTTACAGACTAGATGAAGCTATGAACTAATTTTTTTCAAATTAAATTTTGTCTAAAAAAAGATTTTCTCCTTTTGCTCTGCTTGGAATCGAACTACAGGACTTCCGATTTCCGGTTGGGTGATTTCTCGTTAAGCCACTAGAGAGATCGAGAGAATAATCAAATTTTTCAAGGAGAATAACAAAATTTTTTAACGTCTGTACATACTAGATGGAGCTATGAATTAAACAAATTTTTAATTAAATTTTTTTCTGAAAAAGGGACTTTTTCGTTTGCTCCACTGGGAATTGAAATAATGAATTTCCTAATTTTTAATCCAAAAGGACGAATTTTCAAGTTGCAACTTAAATTTTTCAAGGAATCTATATTATCATTAGAGAAGAACAGAATTTTTTAACGTTTTTACAGACTAGATAGAGCTATAAAAGATAACTCAATAAAATTAATAAATTTTAAACTTACAAAGGTGAATTTTCACCATTAATGTTATTTTTAATAAAGATTTAAGTTTAAAAAAATAATTTCCAACATAAAAGGCGAATTTTTCAACTGACTGAGTTTAACTAAAAGATCAGAATTTTTTTTAAAATAATTTAAACCTTCAACAAAATGATGATTTTTCAAAAAAAAAGATTAATTTTCTCCTTGCGAAGATGAAATTGTAAACAAATGGATGACTTCTTCACAGAATACATGAATTTTTTACTAACTGGGTAAATTTTTTATCCGACAGTATGAACTTTAAAAAAAAACTTTTACCATATAGTTTATTTTCCAGGTCAAAAGATTAAATTTTATTTAATTAGTTTAATTTTTCACAAAAATAGTTGTAATTTCAACCGCATAGTTGAATTCTGAAAAATATGTAATTATACAAAAAATGGAATAGTTACATTTTCTGTATGAAAAATTAATTTTCCAACAAAAAAGAAATGTTTTACCAGTTTAGTGAAACAAAGGAAGATGAGTTTGTAGGCAAATAATTAAATCTTTCACCAAAAACCAAATATTTGCATAATCTATTAAAACTGCTAAATTAAAAAAAAGTTGAATTAAAATAAAAAAACGTAAGTTTTTAAAAATAGAAAAATTTGCACTTAAAAAAACGTTATCTCTAGCAACAGAAAACGAATTTTCCATCAGTTAAATTGATCGACAGAATTTTTGACGAAAGATTTATTGTTTCTTTTTTTATGTATGAATGTTAAAATTTTTAATATTTAATAACGATTTTCCAATTTAAAAGTTAATTTTTTAACTAAAAACGATAAATCAGAAAAATTGCTAAATTTGAAACTTAGAAAGATAAAGTTTTACCAAAAATTTTTAAGAATTTTCCGGAAAATTGTTGAATTTTTTTCTACCCGACACTAAAAAAAGTTAATTTTCAAGCTTTTAATTAACAAGTTAATTAACAAGCTTTTAAGAAAATAGTTGCATCGACAGTGAAAAGATGAATTTTCAAAGGAAAGATTCAAATTTCTATTCAAAAAGACGAATTTTCAACAATATAGTTTTATTTTAACCATAGAGTTAAATTTCCAAATAGTAAAGATCAATTTTTAGAAACAAATATAAATTTTTAACCAATAATGGAATAGTTATATATATATATATATATATATATATATATTTAAAAAAAAATTCAATCGTATTGCATAAATTAGTTTTAAATTATTTAAAAGTCATTCTAGAACTTCAGTTTATTTTACAGTTACTTTACAGTTTACGTTACAGTTGCAAAAATTTACATTTTTTCATTCAATGCTTATCAAATAGTATAAAATTTGAAAAAAATGTTTCATTAAATTTTTTAAAATAAAAAAACATTTCCCTTATTTCCAGAAACCTAAAGAACTTTTTAATTTTCCTGAAACACTTTAAAATTCTTAAAGAGCTCACAAACTTGTTAAAATCTATATTTTCCTCGAAATTCTTTTAAAACCTTCTTAAGTTTTAAATTATTTTGGAAATTTCGGAATGTGTTTCAAACTTAGTAAAATGATTTCTAGAATTTTTTGACTTTGCAAAATTAACAAATTCTATTACTAAAATTGTTTGCATTACTTTCTGAAATAATAGAATAAAATTTTAATTTTTTAAAAATCATTTGAAAATTTTTTTTAAATTGGTTAAATTTTCTGCTTTAATGGCAAGGTATTCAATGAAAATGTAGAATTTTTGGAAAACATTGATTGTTAACAAAATAGTTTAAATTTCAAACAGGTAGTTGAATGTACACAAAAAAAAAATTCTTAACGTAAAGTACAAATGATGATATTTTAACAAAAAAAAATGTTAATTTAAATCAAAAGCAATTGAACGCAAAAAATACGAATATTAAATAAGATAGTTGCAGTTTAAACGAAGCACATAAATTTATAACAAAAAGGTGTGTTTTTAACCTATGAGATTCATTTTCTACTAAAAAACAGGAATTTATAACAGAATACATGAATTTTCGACTAGTTAAATTTTCAGTTAAAAATGTTTTATTTTCCAACCTAAAAAAAACAATTTTTAAAGAAATAGTTAAATATCACAACATAGATTTCCAACGAAAAGTATCCATTTTTAACAAAGTAGTACAATTTAAACCAAGTTATTAAATTTTTGAATAAAAAAGATTATTTAAAAAAAATCGCATTTTTAAGAAATTAATTAATTTTTCAATGAAATATTGAAATTTTAACTAAAAAAATTTGTAAGGATACTTCTTCAAAATTTTTAACATAGTATGAATTTTTTTTTAAGTTTTCATTAAATTTTTAAAAATGAAAAAACATTTCCTCTATTTCTAGAAGCCTAAAGAACTTTTTCTGTTTTGCTTAAACACTTTAAAATTCTTAAAGAGCTCACAAACTTTTAAAAATCTATATTTTTCTCGAAATTGTTTTCAAGTCTTCTTAATTTTTAAATTATTTTCAAAACTTTTTAACACTTTTAAATATATTTCAAATTTAGTCAAATGTTTTCTAGAATATCGCGATCTTGCAAAATTTACAAATGTTTGGTACTATGACTGTTTGCATTATCTTTTTAAATGTTAGAAAATATTTTTCATTTTTTTAAATTAATTTAAAAATGTTTTAAAACTGTTAAATTTTCTGCTTTAATGGTGAGGTATTCAACGAAAATGTAGAATTTTTGAAATAATTGATTTTTCAAAAAATAGTTCAAATTTCAACCAGATAGTTGAATTCACAAACAAAAAATATTAATTATTAACCTGAAGTGCAATTGATGATATTATAACCAAAATAGATTTTACTTTAAATCAAAAGCAATTAAACGCAAAAAAATTTAAATATTACATAAGATAGTTGCAGTTTAAATCAAGCACATCAAATTTTAACCAACAAGATACATTTTTAACCTATAAGATTAATTTTCTACTAAAAAACAGGAATTTATAACAGAATACATGGATTTTTGACTAGTTAAATTTTTAGTTAAAAATTTTTAATTTACCAACAAAAGAAAAAAAAACGAATTTTTAACGAAATAGTTGAATTTCACAACAGAGGTTTTCAACGAAAAGATCCGTTTTTAACAGAGCAGTAAACTTTTTAACTAAATTGTTTAATTTTTTAACAAAAAATATTATTTTTCAACAAAATAGTTGCATTTGTAAAAAATGAATAAATTTTTCAATGAAACATTAGAATTTTTAACAACAAAAAAAAAATTTGTAAGGATACTTTCACTAAAGTAATTAATTCATTAAGAGTTGGAAGATTTTAATTAAATCTGGCGAAAGCTTGTTTCTTGAGAGCAGATATATCTTGAGGAAATATTAACTTGAATTTAGAAGATCGTCAATAAAATGTCTAACTGCCGTCATTTGGTTCGAGTTTATACAACTAGAATCCCCCTGTCAGGAAGGGGACTTTACGTGGTCACAAAATCCGAACAATGAGAATAATCCTTGATAATATTTTATACATTTAAGAGTAATGACTAAGATAAACACTGGGTTCTAGTTTATTAGTCGTTAATATATTGTGTTTTAAATTCTACCTATTAAGGCAAAAACTTGAGGCAACTCAAAAATCCTTAAAAATACAATTCACGAAACTCTACAATTTCCGTAAAATAAAATGAGAAAACTGAAGAGTGCTGAAAAAATAAAATTCTCGGAAACTAAAATTTATGAAGAGTTAATAATATTATGGAATTCGAAAATTTGAAAATAATAAAATTAAAATAAGAAAATTGACAAATTATAAAATACCCGGACAAGAAAATTCGCTAATTTACACAAGCAAAAAATTGTTTTTAGCCAAAATTTTTCGAAATTACTGAAAAGTCCTGAAAAATGAAATTCCAAAATTCGAAAATTCCCGAATAATAATATTCTCGTCAGAAAAATGCTGAATTATAAAATAACATTAAAAGAAAATTTACAAAGTTAAACAATTATAAAAATTGTTTACAGAAAAAAAATTTTGGGGGGACTGAAAAGTCCTAAAACATAAAATCACGCATTTGAAAAATTCACAAATAAGAACGTTTCTGAAAATAAAATTTGCAGATAATAAAATTCCTGAAGAGTTTATAATATTATCGAATTGATAAAATTTCCGACACTTTCTGAACGCCTAGAAAGTCCTCGAAAATTAAATTCGCGAATTGGAAAATTCCGGGAATTATTAAATTGCCCAAATATGAAAATCCTCTATTGGAAAATTCTCGAAATATAAAATTTATTAACAGTTACAAACAATTAAAGAAATTGTTTTTAGCCGAAATTTTTTGGAACGACTGTAATGTCCTAAAAAATAGAATTCCCTGAAAAAAATAATCCCGAAATTATCAAATTGCCGAAATATAAAAAGGCCTGATTGGAAATTTTCGAAATAATCAAATTTTTAATCAGAATACTTATAAAAACTATTGTTTATTAAATATCATTTATTTACGAAGAATGCAATAATCAGATATTTTAATCCAAAATTTTTCTCATGTCTAAAGTTTAAAAAAATTATTGATTAAATTAGAAACAACAAAAATGGTATAAATATGATATTAAAAAATAAATTTAAATACACAGGCGCATTCAAAGAAAAAAAATGTTTTCTGAATTTTTTTATCTTAAAAAAATTAGAAATTCGATTTTTGAGAACGTTTTTTATAATCCAAAAAAATACTATGCACGTTTGCAAACACAAGTTTTTTGTCCAGAAATATATATTTTCAAAATATTGTTATTTGAAATTCAAGAATAAATTTTTTTTAAACTTATAACATTAAAAAAAAGTTCCTTTCATAAAAGAGTGATTATTGTATTATCAATAAATTAATAATATTCTAGTTATCTTAAGAAATTTTTTTTTGAATTATTCAAATTCGGAAATTTTATATTTTAGAAATTTTCTTTTAATACAGAGCATATGAAATTTTCAAAACTTTTCAAAACTTTTCGAGACTTCCAATTGGAAATTCTTAAATTTTGAAAATATATATAGAATGATTTAAAACTATTTAATTTTTTAATTTGATATAAATTCTATGTATGTCATTTTTAAAATTTTTTGAAAAAATTAAATTTTGCATACTAAATAAATTTTTTTATCTTAAAAAAATTAGAAATTCGATTTTTGAGAACGTTCTTTACAATCCAAAAAAAAACTATGCATGTTTGCAAACACAAGTTTTTTGTCCAGCAATATATATTTTAAAAATATTGTTATTTGAAAATCAAGCAAAAATTTTTTTAAAACTTTTAACATTAAAAAAAAGTTTCTGTCATAAAAAAGTTTAATTATTGTATTATCAATAAATTAATTATACTCTAGTTATGTTAAGTAATTTTTTTTTGAATTATTCAAATTCGGAAATTTTATATTTCAGAAATTTTCTTTCAATATACAGCATATGAAATTTTCAAAACTTTTCAAAACTTTTCGAGACTTCCAATTGAAAATTCTTAAATTTTGAAAATATATATAGAATGATTTAAAACTATTTAATTTTTTAATTTGATATAAATTCTATGTA
>JAAAKG020144520.1:16923-33127 GCA_010014905.2 Druon quercuslanigerum
TTGCAAACACAAGTTTTTTGTCCAGCAATATATATTTTAAAAATATTGTTATTTGAAAATCAAGCAAAAATTTTTTTTAAACTTTTAACATTAAAAAAAAGTTTCTGTCATAAAAAAGTTTGATTATTGTATTATCAATAAATTAATTATATTCTAGTTATGTTAAGAAATTTTTTTTTAATTATTCAAATTGGGAAATTTCATATTTTAGAAATTTTCTTTCAATATACAGCATATGATATTTCCAAAAATTTTCAAAACTTTTCGAGACTTCCAATTGAAAATTCTTGAATTTAGAAAATATATATAGGATGATTTGAAACTATTTAATTTTTTAATTTGATATAAATGCTATATATGTCATTTTTAACTTTTTTTTAAATTTAATTTTGAATACTAATTAATTTCTTAAAAAATTAATTAATTAATTGAAAATTAATAAAAATTAATTTCTTATGCTAGATATTGCGGATTTCTGGACAAATAATTTTGTGAAAAAACAAAAAAAAAATTTCTCTGGCCGGATTTGAACCGGGAACGCCACTATTTACGAGTTGAGCATTGACCAATAACGCCACCGAGACTTTAGTACATAGTTTCTGAATGTAGTTTAAATAAATTCACAGAATCTGAATATAATTAAATAATTGATCTTATTTTGTCGACTAGAAAAATAAAAAAATTAATTATTTAATTGCATACAGGAGAGACGAGAAGCTATCTGCTGAAGCCTATCGTGAAAAGTATCGTTCCGGGTTCAAATCCGGGCCCAGGCAAATTTTTTTGCATTTCTGCAGAAAAATTATTTGACTACTAATAGCCAATAGTTAAAATCATAAATTCGTAAATTAATTACTCTATTCGAGAAAATAATATGAGTTACAAATTCTATTTAAGATAATTCGTTTTTTTTTTTTAGTTTAGAATTGAGTCTCGAATTCGCTACCCCAGAGAGAGTTTCTCGCGAATGTTCGAAAATCCGAGGCAACTGTTGTGGAAACATTTCCCCAGTCCCGTACCCGTTGAAAGTGGCCGTTATCCATTGAATTCGCAGGCGATAAAGCAGCAAAGCTCACGACTTGCTTCAAGATTTGTTTGCAAAGCATCAAGGACCTCCTTAAAAAAAATTTTTATTCTTTTTTTAAGCTTTTGACGTCAAAGATATATTCTACCGTCGATTTAAAATTGATCAAATTTACATTTACTTATATAGAAAACCCTAAAATTATTATAGAAATAAATAAAAAATATTAAAGACAAGAATAAAAAGGAAAAATAAAATAATTTTAATAAAAGTTGACATGAATCAGGTCAAAAATAAAAACCAGATACTTAAAGTAGGTGTAATGTTTAAAAAAAGGGGTTTAGGATCCTAAGGAGCATAATTAATTTGTCATTTTTCTTGCAAAGTTTTGAAATTTTCTTGGGTTTTTATTTTGGTACATTTCTGCAAAAGCTTCTGCTTATTTACTTAATCCCTGTTTTATGCAAAAATTCTTAAGACCTGTGTAAATGGGAGAAGAATTTTTTCTTTTAGTTGAAAGCTTTTTGGTGAGAAAAATGGACTAGAAAAAAATACTGAGATCGAGCAAATAAAACTGTAAATACAGAGATATTATTCAAATGTTTATTTTCAAATTTGACTAAATTATGTTTATAATAAATGGTTTAAAAAAATTTCTGTGTAAGACTGTTCTGTATTTTCACTTTAGATTCCTGGATTTTCATTACATTTCCTGGAGAAAGTTTTTTGCTGAAAAGTAGAAAAAAATGAAACTCAAGAAGATTTAAAAACTGCATAGTTATATTTTTTAGAATTTTAGTAGGCTTATTTTTTGGTTTGCAGCCATTAAAAATTTCGGAATTTATTATTTCTCTTTTTTCAACTGATATAAGAAACGAATTATTAAAAGCTAATTAAAAAATTTATCGATTTTTAGTTGACAGTTAATTTTGATTGATTGAAAGGTATATACTAAAATTATATTTCTGTTTGAGAATTCATCTTTTTTTGAGTCAAAAGGTTATTATTCTTTATTCAAAATTTAAGTACATTACAAAAAATTTCTTACTGGCAAAAAATGAGAAGATTTAGGCAAAAACAAATTATTTGTTTAGGAATAACCTTTTTTAAAAGATTTCCTATCATGAGATGAAGAACGAAACTGATTTTGTAGAAGCTCATAATTTTGGCTTGAAAATTCGTTAATGTGGTTTAAAATTTATTTGGTTAAAAATTAATTTTTTAACTTTAAGAATCTAGTGTTTCACACTTGGTTGACTATTGATATTTTTTAGTTAAAATTAGAGCTTATTGACTGAAACTTAGTTTTTTACATCATAAAATTATTCTTTTCGCTGGTAACTAATCTCCTTGCTTAAAATTTCAACTTTTTATTTAACGGTTCATAATTTCTGGACGAAATTTTATTTTTTTCTTACCCAGAAAATATTCCTTGGTAAACTTTTTCTTTATTAAGAATTTTTTGTTTTGATTTGGGTAATGATCTATCTTCTTAAAAATTGTATCTTGTTTGATTGAAAATTAATCTGCTTGGTGAAGGATTGAACTATTTTCTTGAAAATTATTATTTTTTGGTTTTTATTTGAAATATAAATTATATACGATTTTTTTTATAAGAAATTATCTTTACTTATTCAAAACTCAAGTAATTGGTTGCCAGTTAAGGAAATTAGTCAAAATTTAATTTTTTGGATATAGATTCATAATTTTAGTTGAAAATTCACAACTTTGTTTTAAAATCGAACTATATTTTGCAAAAAAATTTTTTGTTTGCAAATGAATTACTTTAGCTGAAAACTCAACTATTATATTTTTTATTAGTAATAGATCTTTTTTAAATGAAGTTTTAATTAATTATTTACTATTTAACGATTTAGTTGAGATTGTTTCTTTTTCTACTGAAAAATCTTTCTTGGTGAAGTCTTTCACACTTTTGTTAAAAATTTCTCTTTTTGTTCGAAGATTATTAAATTTTGTTAAAAATTTTTTTCTTCTTTAAAAGTTCCATTATTTTGTAAAAAATTAATTTTTTTCTCGAATGAAAATTATATTTTTAATTTGAAATTTTACTTTTTAATTTTAGATTGAAACTTGAATGCAAGTTAAATCAATTTGTCTAAAATTATTTCTTTTAGTTTAAGATTTCATTTTTCTGTTGAAAATTCATACTTTTGTTTGAAAATAAAACTTTTGTTTAAAAATAAAACTTTTTTTTGAAAATGTATGCTTTCTTTGGTTATTAATCCATCGTTCAAGCTGCCAATGAAAATGCAGATGAAAATTTAACAATTTAGGTGAGATTGTTTTTTTACCAAAGATATGAATTTAGAAATAATATTACGAATATTTAATCAAACAGCTTAATTTTTAACAAAATAGTTTAAATATGAACCAAGTAGTTAAATTTTCAACTAGAAAAGACGAGTTTTTAACAAAAAAGCTGATTCCTATAGAGGAAATTTTTTACCAAAACTTAGGTAAAAAATTTAAATATTTTGTTTAAAGTTTAATTTTTTATATGCGGGGGAGGGGGGGACAAAATTAAATTATTTGGTTAAAAGTTATGATTTTGGTTAAAGATTTACTCTTTTTTATGAATGTTGAATCCTAGCTTCTTTCTTATGTCCTACGTTCCACGTAATTTAAAATAAAATTGAGCCAAAAACAATTTTTTAACTCAAAATTTATTTTATTGAAACTACTCTCTTAAGCCTTAACGTTTGGTACAATGCGTACCTTTTTTAAAACTTTTTAACCTGAATAATTATTTTTTTACAACCAGTAATATTAAGAAATAAAAACATGATAAATAATTACGTAACATAATATAAATTTACCTGAGTTATCGAAGTTTGATTTATTCAAAAACATCAGATTAATATCGTAGAGTAAAAAAACAAGTTAAAAAAACCCATGTCATTGGAGATTTATCAGTCGACATTTTTTTAAAAAGTCAAATTTAAAAAAATAATATATACAGTTTTTAATAAAGTCTCAAAAAAAATTAGACTATTTATCTATAAATAACTACATTTAAAAGAAAAAAAAATGAAAGAAATATTTATCGTAGATTAGAAAGAACGAATAGAAATTGACAGTTTAGAAATACATGCAGATAATATACGTAATGCAATGTTGACAAAACAATGGACATGTTCTTATTGAAAGTTCTGACGAGAAAGACCGAAAATAAATTTAAATTTACAAGTGATAAATTGTATAACTGACCAAAAGAACATTATTTTAAAAAGCTTTGATAAATTTTATTAATATTTAAATTTCAGTGTGTAAATTAACTGAAATCTTTGGAAATTTGTTTATAAAAATAGACCCAATAATACGTCGTTGATACGTGTTTTTCTGTAGCTAACATTTTAATATTTTTGAAATCAAAATCAAATTGATTATTAGAATTCCATGAATGATGTGACAAACCTGTATTAAAATTCCCAATTTCAAAATCTCGTTTGTGTTCAGAAATTCTGGGTTTTTATCAGCTGCTAGTTTCACCTATATAAGCCTAATGACAACATTTATAGTTAATTAGATAAATAAGAACAAATAAATTTTCAATGGAATCTCTGTATTTTTTCTTTAACAAATAATTATCTAATGTATTAGTGTTTTTAAAATAAACGTTAATATTAAATTTTTTAAGTTAATTCCTTATCCGTTCAGATATAATGTCTCTTACTGACTAAAGCGGGTTATCATTATGTACTAAAGTTGTTTTTAGTTTATTTAAATTTTCTTTTCTAAATTGTATATCACTTAATTTAACGCATCAATCTACTATTCCTTTCATCAAACCAATTTTGTGCCGAAATAGTTTGTGTGAATTTGTACAGCTCTTTTCTCAATATCTTGTAAGATCAAATCTGAAACAGTTGAATACAATGGTAAACCTATAGGGCAAACCGAAATTTGTTTATAAAATTTTTTGTTAAAAGAGAAAACAGTAAAATTAAAAATCGTTTTTGTAGATATTAAAAATTCATTCTTTGTTATTTTAGTTAAATTATGATTCAAATTAAGTTTTTCCTCAATGCAATCTGAAGCAAGATCTAGTGGGATGCTATCAAACATGGACACAACATCTAAAGAAATTATTGAATAAGTTTGTGGAACACTAATTTTTTTTAAACAATCTTTAAGTTCCCAACTCGCTTTATAATATTTGAAATGTACTTTGATAAATTGTAAGTTGAAGAACCAACTGTAGCAGAAATTAATCTTCAACTTAAATTAAGCTTGTGAACTTTAGGAAGAGCATAAGCATTTGCTATTACACTATTATGAGTTTTTAAACGTTCGTTTTTAAGAATTTTTTTAAGTATATTATTATATTATTCTATCCTTCACAAAAATTAAATCTTTGTGATTCTCTTGAAAACTTTCAAATAACTGAACGGATATTTCTAAATTTTTAAATTTGTTATTATAATTGAGATTAGGGACTATTTAAATGACAATTGCTCGAACATTAAATTTTAAATCTTCCTCTTCAACATTTTGTATAGAATTTTCAATATTTGCAACCAAACTATTGATAGGGATTGTATTGACATTTAGAGGCACTCCAAATTTGTTACATAAAGCCAAAACTTCTGCGACATAATCAGGAATTTCAACCCGTGATAAATTCTTAAAAGATTTTGTTCAATCTAAAATCAGTCATTTTTCTATTAAGAGCTAAAGACCTTTTTTTAATAAAATAAACGTTTTAATATAAACAGCTTATTGTGGGTATTTTAAATCATGAAGACTTACTCTAGGGAATCAAAAAACTTATTCTTAGAGATATTTTTGATAGTGTTTTCAATGTCCAAACGTAGAAATTTTGTTTGAAAATTAAATTTAGTTTTTTGAATTGTTTTATTGAAAAATGTATGTAAGATACATTTTTAACAAACGAATTAAATTTCTAAGAACAAAGTTAATTGTTTACCAATTAGTTAAATATTATACAAAAATATTTCAATATTCGACTTAAAAAAGTAACTTGAAATAAACAACGAAATACCTAAATAATCTACAGAATTTTTTTTTTATTAAAACAGATTAATTTTAAAAGAAACAAAAAAAATAGTTCTGAATAAGAGTTGAATAGTCATGCCAAAAGAATGTCTTTTAAACAAAAAAGTGTTTGCTAGTTTTCAATCAACTAGATCAGAAGAGATTTTTTTTTAACAAAAGAGAAAACTTTTGAAACGAAAACTGCCGAATTTTGAATCAAGAAAGAAACCTATTTTCCAATAAATTGTTAAGTTTTCAAACCAACAAGACGAATTTTCTACTAAAAAGTTTTATTTTCTAACCGAGAATAACAAATTTTCTACAAAAAAGTTATTTTTTAGCCAAATACTTAAACTTCTAACCAAAATAAATGATTTTTTAACAGACTAGTAACATTTTAATGAAAAACTGAATTCTTCACGAAAAATATAATAGTTGATAATATTTCAGGAAAATAGCTGTATCTCCAATTAAAAGAGAATAATTTTCTTCCTATAACTGCCCTATAAGTTTCTTTTAATAGAAGATAATATACAGGAAACACAAAGTAACCCATGTAGAAATCGCCCCATTTGTCCCTATTTCAAGTAGGGCAGTAGTCAGAATTCCACTAGAATAACTGGACTAGTAACTATTTGAGTCTAGATAGGCTTTTTGTTTATGTTTCGTGGTTCAAAATTAATTGTTTTAATGAAAAATGTAACTTGCACATGTTGGTTCCAAATTTATCTTTTTAGGTCGAAAATTTAAATATTTGGTTAAAAATTCCTATATTTGATAGAAAATTTGAATTTTATGGGAAAATATTTAATCTTCTTGGCGATTAATTTACCTTTCTGCTTATAATTCTTTTTAAATTTAAATGTTTGTTGTAAAAATTTATGTACTTTATTAAAACTTCATCTATTTTGCTAGAAAATTAATCTTGTTGATTAAAAATGATTTTTTTTTATTTAGAATTTATTTTTTAAACTGAAAATGTAACTGTTCCATTTTTTGTCAAAAATTTATCTTTTTTATAGAAATTTAATCTTCTTCGTTAAAAATTATGCTATTGCGTGCAAAATTTACTTTGTTTTTATTGAACATAAATTTTGTTAACTATTTTTTAAAATTTTGTCTTTTTTAGTAGAAAGAATATTTTCATTATTTGAAACTTCATTTTTTTGGTTAAAAATTAATTTCTGTGGCTGAAAGTTTGTTCCTTTTTTGGTTGAAAACTTATTTTACTAACTTAAAATGTAAGTATTATAGTTTTGGTAAAATAAATTTTTTCAGTTAAAAATTCATTCGTTTAGTTAAAAATTAAATTTTTTTTAAGTTAAAGATTTATCATTTTAGTAGAAAGTTCAATTTAATTATTCCATTTTTTATGAAAAATTTCACTTTTTTTATAGAAATGTAATCTTTTTCGTTAAAAAATGTTCTGTTTTATAGAAAATTTAACTATCCTATTTTTTTATTTTTTATAGAAATTTATCTCTTGGGTTGAAAGTTCGACTATTTAAACAAAAAATCATGTTTTTGTTTGAAAATTCTTAAACGTGATTAAAAATTAATTTCTTCGACTGAAAATTCGTTTCTTGTTAGTTGCAAATTAAGTTTTAAAAAAAAATTTACTTTTCTGATTACAAATTGTACTAATCTAGTTTTGGATTCTAAATTATCTTTTTTAGTTGAAAATTATCATCTTTTGGGTTTGAAATTGAATTATTTTGTTGAGAATTAATTTTTTTGGTTGAAATTTGATTTTTTATACTGAAAATCTAATCATTCTATTTTTGGAAGAAAATTTTGTTGGGTTTGAAAAATCAACTACTTGGTTAAAAGTTTCGAATTTTAGTTCAAGGTTCATCATTTTAGTTAAAAATTAATTTCTTGGGTTCCAAATATATCTTTATATAAATAAAGCAATTACATTTGTACTGTGTATGTGAAATGGAGTGAAAAATAATTAAAATAATCATTTGTCATAACTCTGATATAACCTCTAAAATTATTGATCGGAAATTGGTTCGAATTAGAATATTTAATTAATTTTTGTTGTTGTTGAAAACTCGTTTGTCACAGCTGAATCATGAACGCACCAGAAAACAGAGAGATTCTAGACGGTCAGTTAAATGGTATTCTCGTTAGGACCTCGCTAGGAATGCTAGATAGAGCCCGAATAAAACGGCGTTACAGAACTAGCCTGGCCTTACCTAGTTTTTCCCGATCAGTACCCGGTCAGTGATAGGTAAAACTATCGAAATAATAAAAATTAAAGTTAAAAGTTACAGCGAAAAACGTAACAAAGTTACACGTTCCTTTTTAAAATTGTAAAGAAGTTATCCTAAAAGTTATGAATAATATAACTTTTTTATAAATTAGTTACTTTTTATATTTATTGAGTGAGCATTCACAATTAATGGTAATAATTTATTTTCTTCAATTCAAACAACAGATATTTACAAAAAATATAACAACTTACTTCATCCCTGAAAAATAGACTAAAAGCTGTTATACAGAAAAAATTCTATTCAGAAGACAAGATAACACAATTAAAATCTTAGTATTCCAAAAGCATCGCATTTTCATTTGAAATT
This sequence comes from Druon quercuslanigerum, assembly GCA_010014905.2. Taxonomy (NCBI): domain Eukaryota; kingdom Metazoa; phylum Arthropoda; class Insecta; order Hymenoptera; family Cynipidae; genus Druon; species Druon quercuslanigerum. The sequence continues at coordinate 25,549 of JAAAKG020144520.1, forward strand.
ATTAATTTAAACAATGTATATTGCAGTAGTCTTTTTCCTATAAATACTAAAATTTAAAATTCATGGCAAACCTATCTCTAATAAGAAGCGAAGCGAATTCAGCTTGCCAAATCGAATTGTTAATTAGGTTTATTCATTCATTAATACATAATAAATGTCAGAATACAAAGTTTGGAAACATGTAAATAAAGTCGATTTCAAAGCTATATCAAATAATGAAAGATAAATTGCACGAGTTATTAATAGACTTCCCCGTCTCTATACATGTTTCAAAAATCAATTTACAGAACTCGCATTGTTTTCGAGACGCATTGTTAATTCTGAATAGTGCCGGTTCATATTCGATAAAATAATTTACAATTCAGGACAATGTGGTATTATTTTGGTAACGGAATATTGCTATTAGCTAAATTAGTTCAAAAGCTATGAAACCAGTGTTGGCTAGGAACTTAATTAAAATAACTAAGTTACAGAATAATTACATTATTTGTCATTTTTAGGGTAATTTTTTTAATATTAAAAAAAAGTAACTTGTAACGTAACATGGTAGAAAATTCAACTAATTCGTTGAAAAGCAACTGTTTTTTGAAAATTAATATTTTTGGTATGAACATTCAATAATTTGGATGAAAATTAATCTATTTGTTTAAAAAAACTACATATTCAAATAGGAAATCCAGCTATTTGATTAAAATGTAACTTTTTCATGGGAGTTTCTACCTAAAAGGTTCATTTTTTAACAAAATATGTCAATTTTCATCCGAATAATTGCATTTTCTAAAAATACATTTTTTGTTCAAGTGAAAATTATATTAATTTTAGATGTTAATTTGAGTTTTTGTCTGCTGGTCTATATCAATATTATTTAAAAAATTCATAAATCTTAAGATTTTGAAAAAAATGTCTCCGCTGGGATCTGAACCAAGACCTTCAGATAGAGACCTAAAGATAGAGACATTTTTTCACAATCTTAAGATTTATCAATTTTTTTATTAATATTGATATAGACCAGTAGACAAAAATAAAAATTAACATCTAAAATTAATTATTTTATATTATATTATAAAATAAATTATTAATTATAAAATTAATATTTTATATTTAAAAATTCAACTATTTAGTTGAAAAATCATGCGGCTTTTGAAATTAAAAATTTATGTTTTTCATTGAAGAGTTAAATATTTGGTTCAAAATTGATCTACGCTTCTAAAAAATTAAATAATTTTGTTAAAAAGCATACTTTTTAGTTGAAAAGTCAAATGCTTTTTTTATTAAATTCGCCTTTTGGGTTGAAAATTATATGGATATAATTAAATAATATATTATATTTTCGGGTTAAAAATGTGATTGTTCCGTAGAAAATTCTTCTGCTTTGCTTAAAAATAGAGTTACTCTGGTTGAAAGTTGGTCTGCTTTGTCAAATCATTTTTGGGTTAAAAATTCATATCTTGAGTACAAAATATAACTATTTTGTTGAAAAAAATTTTTTTATTAAAAATTTATGTTTTTAACTAAAAATTAAACCTGTCCTGTTTTGGTTAAAAATTGATCTTTTTTTGATGAAAATTAAATTATTTGATGCAAAAGTTACTTTTTGTTGAATTTTGAAGATAAAGAGATGCATTTTAAACAAAATTAATTTTAATTTAAAAAAAGTGTCTGTCTATAATGTTTATTTTTTTTTAAATACATAAATTTTCATCCGAATAGTTACATTTTCTAAAAACATATTTTTTGTTCAAGTGAAAATTATATTGTTAACCGAAAATTTAACTATTGAATTTTAGTTTAAAAATTGATATTTTCTAATTGAAATTTCTACTATTTAGTTAAAAAATCATGTAAATTCCAAAATTCAGAATTTATTTTTTTCTTTAAACAATTAAATATATGATTGAAAATTGATCTACATTTTTTAATATTAAAAAATTTTTTTAAAAAGCATCCTTTTTCATTGAAAAGTCAAATGCTTTTTTTTTAACCGCCTTTTATTTGGAAAATTTTTTGGATATAATTAAATTATATATTATATTTTCAGGTTGAAAATACGACATTTCTTTAGAAAATTCTTCTTCTTTGCTTAAAAATAGAGTTAATTTGGTTGAAAGTTGGCATACTTTGTCAAATTATTTGTTGGTTAAAAGTTCATTTCTTTGGTACAAAATATAACTATTTTGTTAAAAAATTATTTTTTTGTTGAAAATGTATATTCCTCACGGAAAATTTAAATATTTCTGTTTTGGTTGAAAATTACTATTAAGTTGAAAAATCATGTGAATTCCAAAATTAAAAATTTATGTTTTTCTTTAAACAATTAAATATATGATTGAAAATTGATCTACGTTTCTTAATATCAAATAATTTTTTTAAAAAGCATCCTTTTTCATTGAAAAGTCAAATGCTTTTTTTTTTAACCGCCTTTTATTTTGAAAACTTTTTGGATATAATTAAATTATATATTATATTTTCGGGTTGAAAATACGATATTTCTTTAGAAAATTTTTCTGCTTTGCTTAAAAATAGAGTTACTCTGATTGAAAGTTGGCATACTTTGTCAAATTATTTTTTGATTAAAAGTTCATTTCTTTGGTACAAAATATAACTATATTATTAAAAATGTATTTTTTTTGAAAATGTATATTTTTACTGAAAATTTAAATATTTCTGTTTTGGTTGAAAATTGATCTTTTTGGTTGAAACTTAAATTATTTGATGCAAAAGTTATTTTTTTTCTGAATTTTGAAGCTAAAGCGATGCATTTCAAACAAAATTCATTTTAATTTTAAAAAAAAGTTTCTATCCAAAAAGTTCATTTTTTAACAAAATACATCAATTTTCATCCGAATAGTTGCATTTTCAAAAAATACATTTTTGCTTCAAGTGAAAATCACATTCTTAACCGAAAATTTGATTATTTCATTTTAGATTGAAAATTTCTATTTTCTATTTGAAAATTCAACTATATAGTTAAAAAATCATGTAGCTTCCAAAATTAAAAATTTATATTTTTAATTTAAAATTTAACTAGTTGGTTGAAAAATAATGTACGTTCCTTAATATTAAATAATTTTGTTAAAAAGCATCCTTTTTAGTTAAAAAGTAAATTGCTTTTTTTTAAATTCGTCTTTTGGGTTAAAAATTATATTAATATAATTAAATTATATATTATATTTTTGGGTTAAAAATTCGAATTTCCTGTAAAAAATTCTTGTGCTTTGCACCCGAAAAAAAGCGAAAATGGAAAAAATAGTTCAATTTTCAACCAAAGAGATGAGTTTTCAATTTAAATTGGTTTTAATAAACATCTCTTTAGATAAAAAAAAATTATGTACGGAATCAGCTGTTTTGTTCAAAATTCATTGTTTCTGGTTCAAAATTTAATTAACTTCGTGAAAATTAAACTAAATTTTTAAAAATTCAATTTTTTGGTTTGAAAAGTAGTAACTTATTTTAACATTAGGCTTTTTAGTTTAGAATTTATCTATTTTGCTTCATGTTCGTTTTTTCATTAGTACAATATTAAAATATTTTTGCAGGAAATTGGACCATTTGATTACAAATGAACATTTTTGTTCGAAATTTAATTTTTTTGTTAAAAAATCTTTTTTTTTTGAAAATCGTCAAAATAACAACTAGTTTGCTGAAAACTAACTAATTAAAATTAATATTCTTCTTGTAAAAATTCTACTATTGAGATTAAAATGCATGTAGTTTTTTGAAAAATTAACTCTTTGGTAGAAAATCCAACTGTTTGATTGAAAATTAAATCTTTATTAAATTTTAAAGCTAAAAATAATAATTTTCAATAAAATAGATACTTCTAAACCAGTTAGTTGGAGTTTATACTAAAAAAGTTTTTTTATTTAAAAAAATACATGAATTTACATCCAAACCCTTGTTTGTCGAAAACTACTTGTTTTCGGTTAAATTCTTCTGTTTTAAATTTAATCCTTAAATTTCTTTTGGTTAAAATATCATTTGTCATATTTTTTTAATTCGTTTTTGTTGGTTAAAAATAGAATTACATTGGTTGAAAGTTTTACTATTTTTGTCAAAATTTTTCTTAGTTGAAGACAAAAAAAATAACATGAAAAATTCAACAAAAAAGTTGCTTTCCAATAAAAAGTTGGAACTTCTACTAAAATAGATAATTTTTTTAACAAACTGTATGAATTACAAACAAAAAAGTTAATTTTTAGAGCATTAGTAGAATTTTCTACCATTCTCAAACCAAGAAGACGAATTTTTAAGAAATGAGTTAAACTTACAACAAAAGTCTTAATTTCTAATGAATTAGTTGAACTGTATACTAAAATGTTTAAATTTTCTAAAAAAACCTGAAAACAAATAGTAGAATTTTCAAGACTAGCGTTCATTTTCAACGAATTACTTGAATCTTATACCATTTTTAAACCAAAAAGACTAATTTTTAAAAAAAGTTAAATTAAAAGGCATTTTAGTTCCAAATTCATATCTTTCGTTAAATATTGAACTATTTTGCTTTGAAATTATTTTTCTTTTGATAAGAATTTAACTGTCTGGCTAAAAACTGAATTTTATTACAATTTAATTTTTTGCTAGTTTGCTGATATTAGGGGTTAAAGCATAATTTATAATAAAAATGGGATAAGCCGAATTAAAAATCTAAGAATAATTTCGACCACGTAAAAGGAAAATTATTTTAAAAATCGAAAAAAAATCAGAAATATTAGTTAGTTTTCCTTGGTCTTGTAAGATTTAATTTACATGTATATTTATACAAAGGTGTTCTTAATTATTTAAATTTTGACTTATTACCTTTTTTGGATTTTTTTCGAAATCGGCATTTTTCTAGTTAAACCCCTTCAATTTTTCGTTGAAAAAAATTCTTGTGTGCGCAACATCCTTTCGGAAAGTCTATGCCAGCAAATCCGATTAAAACGTGTCGCTTTTATCCGAAAGGTAAGGCTGTAAATTTCGACGATTTGTGTGTTTGAGGAAGAGATTTTTTCCATCATGTTTCATCCATGACGGAAACTGTAAACTTTATTTATGACTGTGTCTTAAATGCCGTCAAGTTTGCATTCATAATTTATTCGTATGAAGAGAACAAATTTTAGGATTAATTTAAATAAATAATAATTGTAGATTATAAATGTTATTTTTTTCAGAAAAAAATTTATTGTGTGAATAAGAAGTGAAAGTGAAATAAATGGAAAAATAAGGAATATTTAACATTATAATTTTATTCATGAAAAATAACGAAATAAGCTTACATGGGTCCTTTAAAACCCCCCTCCCCATAATTACCCCTCACTTTCCCTAATTCTCCACCCCTAATTTCTCCTATATTCCCTCCTATATTTCGCTATGTACTATTCCCCTATTCCTCTTATTCCCCTGTTCCTCTATAATTAATTCCCATTCTTCCCTTACTCCCCACCCTAATTTCCCCATATTTCCCCTTCCCTATTCGCTTTCATTTCTTCTACGTCCTCACCCTTCATCTCTCCTTCTCCCGTTATTTAATTACCCCTACCTCTCAACGCCCCACTTCCCCTTCCCCTTACTCGCCATTTCTGCTACTACATTTGTCTTCATTTTTCGTCAATTTCTCTTCCATCATTCCCCTTCCCTTTCCCACACCATATACCCCTTTGCTGCCCCTCCCTCAATTCGCCTAGCCCCCCCCCTCCATTTCTTCGTACTACCTCCACTTAGTCAAACCTCAATTCCTATTACTTCCCCATCATCCACTTCCATCATTTCCCCTTACATTTCTATCTTGAAAAAACGTACAGCGAACGGGTATTGCAACTAAGACCAGACCGAAAATATAACAGTGTCGATTCTCGCGCTTTAAGCTCAGTAATATTTTAATCTTGCGCTTCGCGCTCGATATTTAATACACCACGCGCTATACGCTCGGTCTGTGTACTTTCCCAAAGTGCAGAGACTTTTTCAAATTAAAATTCAATGCAGCGACAAGTGTACTTCGGTGATTGAGAATTCTCTTTTGTTAAAGCTCATTGGGCTTTAACGAACATATTCTCATCACGTATCTTCTACTTCGCACTCGATTTTTTCCAAAATAGGAACTTTTCTACATATCGAATGTATATTTATAATTTATTTCTATAACGAAGTCCTTAACAGTTTATTTAGATATTGCAAGAAAGTAAGAAATTTTATTTTTCATGATCAATTTCTTATTTTTACAATATTTTAAAATAATTTTTATTCTCAGCTACCCTTAAAATGTACTATTTCAATAAATTTATATTATTAAAATTTATAATATGCATTGGTATTGAATATTTTGTTATACTTTTGTTGCTTTTCCATAAAGTTAATTCTCGTATGTTTAATGCGATGTTATAAAAAAAACGTATTGTAACCAATTTTTACATCTTTTTTGGTTGAAAAACTTTCGTGTTCTCATTTTTTTCGTCTCCCGTGTCATTATTGCAAAACCTACTTTTTGATTTTGAATCGTTTTTTTATTTAAAAAGAGAATCTGCAGGCTCTATCTAAAACTTGTTAATAACAAATTTTAAGTTTTTTAAAATTAAAACAAAAAGTACGCTTACTATCAAAAAATGATAATTAGCAAATTTACAGATGATTTTTGTGGGAAAACCTTTTTTTTTCGTATGATGTGTTGTTTTTCAAACAAAATTTTTTTTATTTTTAATATTATTGTTTACTATTTAAACAGAAACAACGCATTCCTATGAAAAAATATTCATGAAATATTTTTAGCTTTTTCTTGCATGGACAAGTTTTGTTTATTCATTCTTTTTATAGCTTATGTCGTTTCTCCAACAATTTAAATTTGCTATTTTTAATTTAATTTTTACGATTAAAAAAAACTACACGTTCCATAAAAAAAGATAAATACCAAATTTACAGTTTACTTTTTGTTGAAGAACTTTTTTTTAACAATTTTTTTTTGCAATATTAATAATTTTTTTATTTTTAATGTGATTGTTTACGATTAAAATAAAAACTACGCGTTCTTAAAAAAAATCTTTAAGACAAACGTGTAGCTCTTTTTTTGCATCACAACTTTTTCTATTTTTAATTTTGTTTTTTAAGAATCAAACAAGAACTACGCTTTCGAACAAAAAATAATTAACGATGAATTTGTAGATTTTTTTGTAAAGAATTTTTGTGTCCTTATTTTTTTTGTATAATACATAATTTGGTTAAAAATTAAGTTTTTATTTTAGTTTACTTTTGGTGCGACAAAAATTTAATTTCTGATTTTTTAAGAAAACTCAAAAAACAGTTATGATAATCTTGTAGAACTTCCAAAAACAATGTTTTTATTTCCTTAAATTTTTTCATATCGTGCTTTCAGATAATTTTCGTTTTTTTTTTAATTTTGCAAATTCTAATTTGGATAATTTTTTTTTTATCGAAAATCGCCTTAAGAATTAATTGTTCGACTTTCTCAGTACTGAGAGCAGCCGCGCATAGAATTTTTATAGCTTGCAAAATAAATTTACTTAAAAATTGTGAAAGTGCTCTAACCTTTTGAATTTTTATCTAAAATAGCTTTCTAACAGACAAATTTATAAAGAAACTTTGTTTTTTG
>JAAAKG020144521.1:0-11105 GCA_010014905.2 Druon quercuslanigerum
AAGATTGGGAAAGTTTGAATGATTTTTTATTTTTTAAAAATTAATTTTAAGAGAATATTGACAAAGATTTCTAAAATGATCATCTTGGGCAATTTTTTTATTTTTGCATATATTTTTGCAGATTGCAATCATTTTCGAAAAGATGAATTTAAAGGGTATATTTAAAAAGATTTTCGAAATTGTCGAAAATTAATTTGAAAGATTAAAAAACAATTTCTTTAAATTTGCAATATTAAAAAAAATTCGAACCAATTTAAAATATATCTAGAAGTTTAAAATAAAATAAAAACTATTTTTTAATTTGAGAATATTTATAAAAAATTAATTTCAAAGAGAATATTTAAAAAGATTTCGAAATTTGTCGAAGAAGAATCTGGAAGATCCTAAAAACAATTTCTTTAAAATTTTAAAAAGATTTTAAAAAATTGTAATCGTTTTAAAAGACATTTAGAAGTTTAAAAAAATGAAAAATAATTAAAAATTTTAAAAGATTTTAAAAAAAATGAAAAATAAAGTGTAATTAGATTCTTGAAGATTTCGAAATAAAATTTTTAAGCTTTTTAAAGATTTGGATAAGTTTCAAAACAAATTTTTCGCAGATTTCGGACATTTAAATTTTAAAGCAATTTCTTTAAAATTTAAAGATTAAAAAAAATTAAATAATTTTAAAAGATATTCAAAAGGAAAAAAATCAAAACGAATTTTAAAGTTGAAAATATTTATTTTGAAAAATTGATTTTAAGAGGATCTTGACAAAAAATTCGACAATTTTAATGAAAGGCTTTTTTTTTAAACATTTAAATTTTAGAGCAATTTCTTTAAAATTAAAAGATTTTTAAAATTTTTAATAATTTCAGAAGATATTCATAAGGAAAAAAATCAAAACTAATTTTAAAGTTGAGAAGATTTATTTTGAAAAATTGATTTTAAGAGGATCTTGACAAAAATTTCGACAATTTTAATGAAAGGCTTTTTTTTATTTTGCATAGATTTTTATAGATCTTGATCATTTTCGAAAAATTGAATTTAAACTCATATATACAAAGATTTTCACTTCAAAAGATTTCCAAAATTTTTGAAAAATAATATTAAAAATTTTTAAGAAATTTCTTTTAACAGATATTTAGAAGTATAAACAATTTTTAAAATAATTTTACAGTTGAAAGATTTTTAAACAAATGAACAAAATGTATATTTTCGAAGGTTTCGAAATTTAATTTTTTAATTTTGTAAAGATTTTAAAAGGTTTTAAATTTTAAAATTTGTCAAAAAAGAATCTGGAAGATTCTAAGGCATTTTTTAAAAATTTTGCATACATTTCTTACAGATTTCGAACAACAAAAAAAAAGAAATTTTCAGGATTTTGAAAGGTTCGAATTGACTGAAAATTGATTAATTGAGATATCGATTTTTTTATTTTATAGCTACAAAACTCTCGGAAATTAAAAAAAAAAACCATAAAATTCAGACAACCCACTAAAAAAATTCTCTCAAATTATTCACTCAAAAAGTTTTAAAGAAAGTGTACATTTTTAAAGATTTCGAACATCTTGAAACAATTTTAAGGAATATTTAAAAGAAAAGACTTTAAAACTTAATAAATGATTTCCAGAGCTATCGAAGAATTTGAAAGATTTGAAAGCAATGGCTTTATATTTGCAAGATTAGAAAAGATTAGGGAGAGTTTTAAAAGGTATAATATATAGAAGTTAAAAAAATAATTTCAATTTCAGAAAATTTAAATAAATTGTAGATTTTTTAAAGATTTTATACATTTTGAACAAATTAATTGAAAGAGAATGTATCAAAAGATTTTTAAACACTTTAAAAGATCCAAATTATCGAAGATCTGAAAGATTTGAAAGAAATTGCTTTCAAATTGAAGGATTAAAAAAATTAATCGTTTTAAAAGATATATAGAAGTTAACAAAATTTAATCATTTTAATTTAGAGATATTTTTTTTAAATTAAACCTTTTTTAAGGACTTTGAAATGTTCGACTTTACTGAACATTTATTAATCGAGTAATAAAATTATTGGAAATCGCATCTCGAATTTTTTATTTTCCAACTACAAAAATAATAAAGAAAGAAAAACTGTGTTTTTTTTTATTTGAATGGAAACATTTAATTTTTATATTGGTCGTTAAAGAGGCATTAAAATTTGTATTTTCTGAAATTTAACTTACCGACGCAGGTATCCACTGATTTAGAATCGAGGGCGCCTGTTGATTTGCTGTATCTCATGCCTGGAAATATTTAATTAAAAATTACCTCTTATTGTTCAAAGACTTATTTTTAACAAGGAAAAATATAATTACCATTGTTTTTTGGATTTTCGAGAGTTGAAGATGTCGAAGTTTCGTACATGGCCTCCATCGAATCACCCGATACTGAAAGACTCTCTTTTCTCCCTGAAAAAAAAATCAAATAAACATAAAAATTACTGATCCAAAAAAAATCTCTTTTGTTCTTAAAAGCAGAATATAAAAATTAAAATTTCCTAGCGATCAAAAGCTAAACAAATAAAGTTTTTACGGCCAAGTTCTATGGAATCTCGCGTACCTCCTTATTGTTAAAATTGTAGACGACTCTCATTCTGCTACATAAAAGAAATACAGGTCTTATATTTAAATAAATTATTCAATAATTGATAATTGGCTTTATTTTGACATTTTTTCGAAATTTAAACTGCGATAAAACTTACAAGTATTATCTAAACTGTTGACCAAGTCCAGATTTGAATTTGCTGAATCCTTCTTCTTTTTGTTGCTGTTCTTGTAAATCGGATCCACTGGTGGTGGTTTACCTAAAAATTAAAAATAATTTGATTTTTTTATTTAAAATTTTTATTTTTTGATTGTGAAATTTAGTAACTTACAATTTTTCAGGAAGTAAGGATTCTTCAGAACCTGTCTTATACAGTTATAAATATAAGCATACTGGCTCTGAAAATTAAAGAAAAAAAATTCAATATTAATTTTAAATAACTAGTATTCCAGCTTAAATTATATTTTCTGAAAGTATTATTATCTATAAAATTTTCAGTTAAAAAATGGTTAAATTATAAAATAATAAATCAAATAAGTTTATGTGATGAACAGATCTTTAATTTATTGATTGCAAAAAATTATTCATTATTTAAAAAGTTTTTTAATTGTTTAGATTCATTAATTTTCCAATTGGAGAATTTCAAATTGTCGAGGATTTTCTATTTCGAAGTTTTATAAATTTACTTGACAAATTAATTTAAAAAATAAGCAAGCATCCTTAATTTTTTCAGGATTCTTAAGAAAATGTTTGAATTCTGTTGAGACCTTGAAAAATCCTTAAAAAGCTTCAAAATTTTATTTCGAAATCTTCAAAATTCGACATTTTGTTTTTCATTTCTTGAAATCTTTTCAAACCTTGAATTATTTTTTAAATGGTTTTAAAACTTCTAAAACTTCTTTAAAAATCATTTCAATTTCTCCTAAAATTAAAATAAAAATCCTGCAAAATGAAGAAACTTGCCTTAAATACTATTTTTTTCGAAAAATATGGAAATCTTTTGAAATATTTTTAAATATTCTCTTAAAATTAATTTTTCAAAACATAGAATCATTTAAAATTTCCTAAAAATCATAAAATTATTTCATTCTCTTAAAAAATTCAAACTTCTTAAACAGCTTCAAAATATTATTAAAAATTTTTCAAAAATCTATATTTTGTTTTTAAGTTTTTTAAATCTTCATAATTTAAGATTTTTTTAAATTGTTTCAAAACTTATAAATATTTGTTAAAATTACTATTTTTTCCTAAACTTTAAATAAAGAATCCTTTCATTTTAAAAAATGGACTTATAATCTTCCAGATTCTTTTTCGAATAAAATTATTTTCCATAATAAAATATACTTTAAAATTGCTTCTCTTTAAAAAAATTTCTCTATTCTATTGAAGCCTTTCAAAATTCTTAAAAAGCTTATAATTTTTGTTGAAATCTTCAAAAATCTAGATTTTAAATTTTAAATTATTTAAAATATTGTTTCAAAACTTTTAAAATTCATTTTTTTTAAACTTTATAAATATTTTTAAATATATTCTCTCGTGTACTTTGTCAAAATAGAAAATTATTAAAACTGTACTAGGAATCAGAAGAAAATTTTTGAATTCTCTTGAAATTTTTCATTGCTAGAAATCTTTTTAAATTTAGAATTGGTTTCAAAAGTTCTAAATATCTTTTAAAATAATTTGAATTTTTCGTAAAATTTTTGAAAAATCCTGAAAAATTAATAAATTTGCAGGATTTAAAATTTGTTTTAAACAATGTTGACAATGTTTTGAATTGTTTTGAAATCTTATTAAATATTTTCTCGTGTCATTTTTCAAAAAAAAAAAAAGATTAAAAATTGTTCTAGGAGTCAGAAGAAAACTTTTGAATTCTCTTGAAACCTTTCACAATCCACAAACAGCTTTGAAATCCTAAAAAATTCTAAATTTTGTTTTTTATTTCTAGAATTGGTTTCAAAACTTTTAAATGTCTTTTAAAATAATTTTAATTTTTCATCAAATTTTTTAAAAATCCTGCAAAATTAATAAACTTGCTTAAAAATCTTCAAAATTCGTTTTGAAGAATCTTGAAAATTTTTAAAAATTTTTTGAAATCTATGTAAATATTCTCTGAAAATTAATTTTTTTGAATCAATATTTTATATTCTAGGAATGATAAGAAACGTTGTTTATTCCCTTGAAACCTTTCTTAATTTTTAGAAAGCTTCAAAATTTTCAAAAATCTACATTGTTTTCAATTTTCTTTTTAATATTTTCAAATTTTAAATTATTATTAAAATTGTTCAAAAAATTTTTTTAATATTTTTAAAAAGGATTCCTAGTTTTTCCTAAAATGTATAAAAAATCGTGTAAAATTAAAAAAAAAATACCTTAAATTCCTCGATATTCTCTTTCGAAAAATTTGGAAATCTTTGAAATCTAAATACTTTTTACAAAATTTATAATTTTTCCTAAAATGTAAAAAAATCCTGCAAAATTATTAAATTTGCCGCAAAGTCTTTAATATCATTTTTCAAAAAAATTTGAAATCTTTCCAAATCTAAATATCTTTTTAAAAAATTTGAACTTTTCTTTAAATCACACCAAAAATCATGCAAGTCTAGTAAAGTTTTCTTAAAGTCTTCGACAATTTTGTCAATTTTTTAAAACCTTTTTGAACATTTTCATAAAACTAATGTTTAAAATTAAAAAATTACTATTAAAGTTGTCAAAAAGCTACATTTTGTTTGTAATTTTTTTAAATGTTTTCGAATTTTGAATTATTACTAACTTGTTTAAAAAACTCTAAATATCTTTTAAAATGTTTTTGAAATAATTGGATTTTTACCTACCTTTTTTTTTTAAATCATAAAAATTCCTATAAAATCTGTCAGAATTTTTTTTGAGAGTTTTAGAAATATTTCGGAATTTTGTGTAAAAGTTAATTTTCTTTAAGTTAAGAATAATGTGAAATTCTTTGAAATCTTTTACACTGTTTTTCGTCATTTTAGAAAATCATTTTAAATTTTTTCAAATGTTCATAATTTTTCTCTTAAAATTCGATTTCTAACATAAAAAAGCATTATTCCCAAGAATATTAATAAAATTTTTTTATAATCTTAAAAAATTTAAAAATTCTTAAAAAGTTTATTTTTTTAGGAATCTTGAAAAATCTCCGTTTTGCTTGTAGCATACTTTAATCTTTTCAAAATTTTAAATTATTTTATCAATTGTTGCTAAGTCTCTTTTGAAATTATTGCAACTTTTCCTAAAGTTTTGAAAACAAATTTTCAGAATTTTTGTCTGCATTCTTAGCAACATTTTGAAATATTTTTAATTTGTCTTTACATATTGATTTAAAAAATAAGAAAATCATTTAAAATTGTCCCAGAAATCTAAAGAGATTTTTTTTATTCTATTGAAACCTTTCAAAATCCATAAAAAGCTTCAAAATCTTATTTCGAAATCCTAAAAATTTTACATTTTGTTTTTAATTGGTAGAAATCTTTTCAAATTTTGAATTGGTTTCAAAACATCTAAATATCTTTTAAAATAATTTTTATTTATCGTAAAATTTTTGACAAATCCTGCAAAATTAATAAATTTGCCTTAAAGTCTTCAAAATTTATTTTAAACAATGTTAAAAATGTTTTGAAATCTTTTTAAATATTTTCTTTAAATTAATTTGTTTGAATCATTATTTTAGATCATAGGAATTATAAGAAACGTTGTTTATTCCCTTGAAACCTTTCTTAATTTTTAGAAAGCTTCAAAATTTTCAAAAATCTACATTGTGTTTCTTTTTAATATTTTGAAAATTTAAATTATTATTAAAATTGTTGAAAAATTTCTAAATATCTTTTTAAAAGATTCCGAGTTTTTCCTAAAATGTACAAAAAATCGTGCAAAATTTAAAAAAAAATACCTTAAGTTCTCCGATATTCTCTTTCGAAAAATGTGGAAATCTTTTGAAATCTAAATATTTTTTAAAACAACTATAATTTTTCCTATCTTCGAAAATTTTTGGAAATTTTTTGAAATCTTTTTAAACATTCTCTCAAAATTAATGTTTGAAATCAAAAATTATTTTCAAAGTTGGTCAAAAAGCTACATTTTGTTTGTATTTTTTTATAATGTTTTCGAATTTTTTATTATTACTAAAATTGTTTTAAAAAATCTAAATATCTTTTGAAATGACTTGACCTTTTCCTAAAATTAAACCAAAAATGTCTCTAATTAACAAAATTGCCTTTAAAAATTTGAGATTCTTTTTCGAACAATTTGTAAATCTTTTCACACTTTTTAGAATATTCTCTTAAAATTAATTTTTCAAGATAAAAGATACTTAAGATTTTGCCAAGAATAAGTTTTTTTGTTTCAAATTTAAAATGACATATTAAAACACTAAAACTTCTAAATATATTTTGAAATAATTGAATTTTTACCTACATTTTTTTTAAAATCTGTCAAAATCACAAAAATTCCTATAAAATCTGTCAGAATTTTTTTGAGAGTTTTACAAATATTTGGGAATTATGTGTAAAAGTTAATTTTCTTTAAGTAAAGAATAATGTGAATTTTTTTCTTTTACACTCTTTTTTGACATGTTAGAAAATCATTTTAAATGTTTTCAAATCTTTTTAAATTTTCTCTTAAAATTAATTTTCTAACATAAAAAAGCATGTTTCCCAATAATCTGAAGAAAATTTTGTATAATCTTAAAACATTTAAAAATTCTTAAAAAGTTTCTTTCGTTAGAACTCTTAAAAAATCTACGTTTTTCTTATAGCATTTTTTAATCTTTCAGAATTTTTGTCTGCATTCTTAGAAACATTTTGAAATATTTTAAAATTTTCTTTAAATATTAATTTAAAAAATAAAAAAATAATTAAAAATTGTCCCAGGAATCAAAAGAGATTTTTTTTATTCTATTGAAACCTTTCAAAATCTATAAAAAGCTTCAAAATTTTTTTTTCGAAATCCTAAAAATTCTAAATTTTGTTTTTAATTGCTAGAAATCTTTTCAAATTTTGAATTGGTTTCAAAACTAAATATCTTTTAAAATAATTTTAATCTTTCATAAAATTTTTTACAAATCCTGCAAAATTAATAAATTTGCCTTAAAGTATTGAAAATTTATTTTAAACAATGTTGAAAATGTTTTGAAATCTTTTTAAATATTCTCTTAAAAGTTAATTTGTTTGAATCAATATTTTAGATCATAGGAATTAAAAGAAACGTTGTTTATTCCCTTGAAACCTTTCTTAATTTTTAGAAAGCTTCAAAATTTTCAAAAATTTACATTGTGTTTTTAATTTTCTTTTTAATATTTTTAAAATTTAAATTATTAATAAAATTGTTCAAAAATTTCTAAATATCTTTTAAAAGGATTCCGAGTTTTTGCTAAAATGTACAAAAAATCGTGTAAATTAACAAAAAAAAAATACCTTTAATTCTTCGATATTCTCTTTTGAAAAATTTGGAAATCTTTTTAAACATTCTCTTAAAATTAATGTTTTTGTTTGAAAAACCAAATTTGGTTTGTAATTTTTTTGAATGTTTTCGAATTTTGAATTATTTTTAAAATTGTTTCAAAAAATCTAAATATCTTTTGAAATGACTTGACCTTCTCCTAAAATTAAACAAAAAAAGTCTCTAATTAACAAAATTGTCTTTAAAAATTTGAGATTCTTTTTGTAACAAATTGGAAATCTTTTCACAGTTTTTAGAATATTCTCTTAAAATTAATTTTTCAAGATAAAAGATACTTAAGATTTTGCCAAGAATCAGTTTTTTTTTTGTTTCAAATTTCAAATGACATATTAAAACACAAAAACTTCTTAATATGTTTTGAAATAATTGGATTTTTACCTACATTTTTTGAAAAATCTGTAAATATCACAAAAATTCCTATAAAATCTGTCAGATTTTTTTTGAGAGTTTTAGAAATATTTGGGAGTTTTGTGTAAAAGTTAGTTTTCTGTAAGTAAATAATAATGCGATTTTTTTTTCGAAATTCTTTGAAATATTTTGCACTCTTTTTCGACATTTTAGCAAATCATTTTAAATGTATTCAAACGTTTGTTAATTTTCTCTTAAAATTCATTTTCTAACATAAAAAAGCATTTTTCCCAAGAATCTTAAGAAAATTTTTTATGTACTTAAAAAATTGAAAAATTCTTAAAAAGTTTCTTTTTTTAGGAATCTTAAAAAATCTACGTTTTGCTTGTAGCATTCTTTAACCTTTTCAAATTTTTACATTATTTTAGCAATTGTTTCTACGTATATTATGGAATTATTGGAACTTCTCCTGCAGTTTTTGAAAAAAATCTTCCAGAATTTTGGTCTGCATTCTTAGCAACATTTTTAAATATTTAAAATTTTTCTTTAAATATTTATTTAAAAAATTGAACTGTTTTCAAAACTTTTTTAAATCTTTAAAAATAATTTGAATTTTTCATAAAATCTTTGAAAAATCCTGCAAAATTAATAAATTTACCCTTAAGACTTCAAAATTTGTTTTTAAAAATGTTGAAAATATTTAGAAATTTTTCAAAATATTCTCTCATATCATTTTTCAAAATCAAAAAATTATTAAAACTGTTCTAGGAGTCAAAAAACAATTTTCGAATTCTCTTGAAAACTTGCAACATTCATAAAAAGCTTCAAAATCTTATTTCGAAATCCTAAAAATTCTAAATTTTGTTTCTAATTGCTAGAAATCTTTTTAAATTTTGAATTGTTTCCAAAACTTCTAAATATCTTTTAAAATGATTTAAACTTTTCATAAAACTTTTGTAAATCCTGCAAAATTAATAAATTTACCTTAAAGTCTTCAAAATTCGTTTTAAAGAATTTTGAAAATTTTGTCAAATGTTCAAATTAATTTTTTTGAGTTAATATTTTAGATTCTAGGAATTATAAGAAACGTTGTTTATTCCATTGAAACCTTTCTTAATTTTTAGAAAGCTTCAAAATTTTCAAAAATTTACATTGTGTTTTTAATTATCTTTTTAATATTTTTAAAATTTAAATTATTATTAAAATTGCTGAAAAATTTCTAAATATCTTTTTGAAAGAGTCCGAGTTTTTCCCAAAATGTACAAAAAATCGTGCAAAATTAAAAAAAAAATACCTTAAGTTCTTCGATATTCTCTTTCGAAAAATTTGGAAATCTTTTTAAATCTTTTTAAACATTCTCTTAAAATTAATGTTTTTGTCAAAAAGCTACATTTTGTTTGTAATGTTTTAAAATGTCTTCGAATTTTTAATTAATATTAAAATTGTTTCAAGAATTCTAAATATCTTTTGAAATGGCTTGACCTTTTCCTAAAATTAAACAAAAATGTATAAAATTAACAAAATTGCCCTTAAATATTTGAGATTCTTTTTCGAACATTTTTAAAATCTTTTCACATTTTTAAAAACAGTTTCTTAAATTTAATTTTTCAAGATAAAACATACTAAAGATTTTGCCAAGAATCAGTTTTTTTTTGTTTCAAATTTCAAATGACATTAAAACATATCAACTAACTAAAACTTCTTAATGTTTTGAAATAATTGGATTTTTACCTACATATTTTGAAATTCCTATAAAATCTGTCAGATTTTTTTTGAGAGTTTTATAAATATTTGGGAGTTTTGTGTAAAAGTTAATTTTCTTTAAGTAAATAATAATGTGAATTTTTTGTCGAAATTCTTTAAAATCTTTTACACTCTTTTTCGACATTTTAGAAAATCATTATAATCTTAAAAGATTCAAAAAATCTTTAAAAGTTTATTTTTTTAGAAATCTTGAAAAATCTACGTTTTGCTTGTAGCATTCTTTAATCTTATCAAATTTTTAAATTTTTTAGCAATTGTTTCAAAAGATATTTATCTTTTGAAATTATTGGAACTTTTCTTACAGTGTTTGAAAAAAATCTTCCAGAATTTTTGTCAGCATTCTTAGCAACATTTTGAAATATTTTAAATTTTTCTTTAAATATTAATTTGAAAAATATAAAAATTATTTAAAATTGTCCCAGGAATCTAAAGATTTTTTTTACTCTTCAAACTTTCAAAATCCATAAAAAGCTTTAAAATCTTATTTCGATATACTCTTTCGAAAAATTTGGAAATCTTTTGATATCTTTTTAAACATTCTCTTAAAATTAATGTTTTTGTCAAAAAGCTACATTTTGTTTGTAATTTTTAAAAATGTTTTCGAATTTTTAGTTATTATTAAAATTGTTTAAAAAATCTAAATCTATCAAAACACTAAAACTTCTTAATATGTTTTGAAATAATTGGATTTTTACCTACATTTTTTTAAAAATCTGTCAAAATCACAAAAATTCCTATAAAATCTGTCAGAATTTTTTTGTAGAGTTTTACAAATATTTGGAAAATGTGTGTAAAAGTTAATTTTCTTTAAGTAAAAAATATGAATTTTTTTCTTTTATACTCTTTTTTCGACATGTTAGAAAATCATTTTAAATGTTTTCAAATCTTTGTAAATTTTCTCTTAAAATTAATATTTTTAAAATTTAACTTATTAATAAATATGTTCAAAAATTTCTAAATATCTGCTAAAAG
>JAAAKG020144522.1:0-11104 GCA_010014905.2 Druon quercuslanigerum
AGTTTGTTAATATATTAAAATAAGATTATGAAAATTATGAAACGAGATTTAATTAAACTTAGTTAAATTACAAAAAAGGGTCAATATCCTTCAAAAATTTTGGCTTTAAAACATAATTTTTTTCTCTATTTAAAACATTATTGCAAATAACCTGTGAAAAATATTTATCTCCTATTTTATTATTTATTAAACAATTTCAATTAATTTATTATATGATATTAATTTTTGGAATAACATAATGTTGCCTTTTAATTAAAAATGTTTAAAAATAAAAAATAAATTACCGCAAAGAACTGAAAAACATTATTAATATAGAATAAATAATATACTATAATTTGAAATAAAATTACTTGTATGGGACATTTCCCACGAAGAGAACATATCTCTGCTTCTTCTCTCCGTTTTCTTGCGTCGGTACTTTTGGAGACGCATTTTTATTTTTCGATTCTTTTTTCACCTTAATGTCAGTCTTTTTTTTGGATGCGACATCTTCCACATCCTCTTCATTCTCATCAGACTCTTCATCTTCCTCCTCATCACCCTCATCAGCCTCATCAGCCTCATCGTCTTCGTTTTCAATTTCCTCCTCTTCCTCATCATCATCATCATCATCATCATCATCATCTTCTTCTTCATCATCAACTTCCTCATCTTCCACTTCACTATCATCAGATTCCGTTGCAACAGGCACATCATTCTTCGCACCTTCCGTAGACTCGTCATCTTCACTCTCATCATCTTTTTCAGCAGCTACTTTCACTTTCGTATTATGTTTCTGGAAAGTATTCCCCTTTTTCAAGTTAGCTTTTCCATTATTTAATTCCAGCTTCTTTTTATTTCCAACTTCCGTTTCCTGCTTGACTACTTTTTGCCCCACAATCGCTTCCTTCTTCACAGATTTATCAGCCGCAACATCGGAATTTTCAGTCTGCGCTTTTTCCAACCGCATTTTCTCCTTCCTCAATTTTTTCTTCTGATTTTTCGTAAGCTTTTCACCACCTTCGATTTTGATTTTCGGGACAGGAGGAGGAAGTGCAGTTCCTTCGGCGATCGCGAGTTTTTTTTTGAAGATACGCAACTTCCTCTTTGCCGTTTTTGTCAAATTTCCGCGAGATTGAATTTCGTCGATTTTTTGCCTCATATATTCAGGACTCATTGTTTCTGATACCTTATATTGGCCATGTTCTCTTCGACTCTGCTTTCGCTTTTCCCGTTTCAGTTGATTTGCTTTAATTATTTTTAGTTTCTTGCTCATCACGACACTTGCGTCGAGAACCTTTTCTTGGCCGGGTTTCACATCCTTTTTCTCAGATTCGGCTTCGGATACTTGAAAACCGGACTTGGACGGAACTTTTTGCTTTTTTAATTTCTTCGATTCTTCGGGAGGATTGCCATTGTTTACTTGCGGCTTTGCTAAAGGCGCTTCCTTTGCTTTATTTCCGGTTTGCGGAGAATTTGTATTTACTTTAGCCTTTTTGAATTTTTTCTTTCTTTCCTGAACGGCAGAATTGACATTACCATTACCGGATTTTTCAGCTGGGTTCAGCTCGCTTATCGCACGTTTCTTCCCTTTGTTTCCCATTTCTAAAAAAGCAGATTGCGCTCATAAGTTTTTTAGTTAATACAATAATTATCAATATTTTTTTTATGCACAAGTTTTGGTATAAAATGCTAAGGGACTTATGAATCATAATAGGGGAATTAATTCTTTTTGAAACCAAATTCTTTAACTAAAATTTAAATCGCAATATATTGCATTTTCAACAAAGTAATTTATTTTTCAACCACACAGTTGATTCTGACAGAAAGAGGCGAATTTTAAACATAAAAAATATATTCTCAACAAAATAGTTAATTTTCAACCAAATAGTGACTTTTTTTAACCAAATAGTTGAATTTTTAAACAAAACAATTGATTTTTTATTAACATAGATGGATTTTCAACTAAGAATATAACTTTTCTACGAAAAACACGAATTTTACAAAAAAAATTCGACAAAAAAGTTCATTTTCAGCCAAATAGTTAAAATTTTAATCACGTGGTTGAATTTTGAACCAAAAATCAGAATGTTTAAACCAGAGATTTTTAACGAATTTTAACCGAAATATATATATATATATATATATTTAGCAAAAAATTAATTTTCAACCTAATAATTAAATTTTCATGCAAACAGTTCACTTATCAACAAAAGAATTGAATTTAAAAAAAATAATTTAATTTTTAACCTAATAGTTCAATTTTTTAACAAAAAGAAAATTTTTTTTATCACATAAAATTACTTTTCTACCAAAAAAACAAATTTTAAGCCAAAAATATAAATTTGTAGCAAAAAACTTTATTTTGAACCAGATCGTAAAATTTTGAACAAACAAAAAAAAAGAATTTTTAGCTAAGAGGATTAGTTTTCAACCAAAAATACGAATTTTTACCTAAAAATATAAAGTTTCAACAAAAAAGTTCTTTTTAAACCGAATAGACAAATTTTTAACCAAAAAGAAAAGTGATTAAGGAATAGATTTCTAACGAATTTTAACCGAAAAATATGTATTTTCAACAAAAATAAGTTTTTAACCATTTAATTAAATTTTCAAGCAAATAGATTAATTTTTACTTTATTTTACTTTAACCAAAAAGACGAAATTTAACGAAAAATAATATATTTTCAACCAAATAGTTGAATTTTTAACCAAATAGTTAAATTTTAAACAAAAAAATTGAATTTCATTAACATTGATGAATTTTCAACCAAGAATATAACTTTTTTTACGAAAAAACACAAATTTAAAAAAAAATTCCACAAAAAAGTTCATTTTCAGCCAAATAGTTAAAATTTTAACTACATAGTTGAATTTTGAACCAAAAAGAAGAATATTCAAAATTTTAAAGTTATATTTGAATTTATTTTAAAATTATAGATAAACATTTGTAAAATTATTCTAATCTTTTAAATATTAAAAATTTAAATTGCTTTAAAATCTTCCAGATGCTTTTTCGGAAATTTCGGAAATATTTTGATTTTTTCTTTTAATTCTCTTGAAATTAGTTTTTCAAAATGAAAATTTCGAACCAAAAAGAAGAATTTTTAACCGAGATTATAACTTTTCTACAAAAAGAAGACGAATTTTAATTAAAAAAATATAAACTTTCAACCAAACAGTTCAATTTTAACGAAATAGGTAAGTTTTTAATTTAAACAGTTAAATTTTCAAGAAAAGATTTAAATTTCTAACCAAAAACTTTACTTTTATACCGGAAATAGACGAATTTTAATCAAAAATATAATTTTCCAACCAAAAAGTTAATTATTAACCAAATAGTTCAATTTTTAACCTAATAATTGAATTAAAAAAAAAGAATTGAACTTTTAACTACACATTTGATTCTGAAACAAAAAGTAAAACTTTTAATTTTCAAGATAAAAGTTCATTTTCAACCTACTACTTAAATATTCAATCAAAAAGTTAATAATTCATAAAATAGTTAACTTTTCAATTAAATAGTTGAATTTTCAATGACAACAAAATTGGATTTTTGAACCACATAGTTGAATTTTGAATCAAGAAGTAAACTTTTCTGTACAAAATATAAATTTTAACCGAAAAGCATATATTTTAAACAAAAAATTTTAATTTTTAATCAAATACTTTAATTTTCAACTACATAGTTGATTCTAAAACAAGGGGATTTATTTTCTACTTAAGTAGGGGAATTGTACCCTGATTAAAAAAATTTCAACAAATAAGTTCATTTCCGACCCAATAAGGGAAATTTTCATCAAAAATATAAATTTTAAACAGAAAAAGACGAAATTTAATCTAAAATATAAGTTTTCAATCAAAAATATATTTTTTTACTAAATAGTTGAATTTTCAACAATACAGTTGCATTTTAAACAAAGAAGAAGACTTTCCAACTAAAAAATTTTTTTCTATCAAAAGTTGATATAAACTATCAACAAAAAATGTTTCAAATTAATAGTTAAATTTTTAATCAAATTGAATTTTTCTTTAAAAAGATGACTTTGTTATCAAAAAAAGTCGAATTTTAGGTGAAAACAAAAATATTGAAAAGAGTTAAATTTCAACTAAACATAGTTAAAGTTTCAAACAAAAAGAATAATCTTTAATAAATAAAATTACTTTTCTACCAAAAAAGACGAATTTTAAGCAAAAAATATAAATTTGTAGTAAAAATGTTTATTTTGAACCAAATAGTAAAATTTTGAACCAAAAAAAAAAATTGTAACTAAGAGGACTACTTTTCAACCAAAAACCCGAATTTTTACCTAAAAATATAAAGTTTCAACAAAAAAGTTCATTTTAAACCGAATAGATAAATTTTTAACCAAAAATAAAAATGTTTAAGCAAGAGATTTCTAACGAATTTTAACCGAAAAATATTTATTTTCAAGAAAAATCTAATTTTTAACCATTTAATTAAATTTTCAAGCAAGTAGATTAATTTTTACTTTATTTTACTTTGACCAAAAATAATATTTTTTCAACCAAATTGTTGAATTTTTCAACAAATAGTTAAATTTTAAACAAAACACAAATTTAAAAAAAAAGTTCATTTTCAGCCAAATAGTTAAAATTTTAACCACATAGTTGAATTTTGAACCAAAAAGAAGAATATTCAAAACAGAGATTTTTAACGAATTTTAACTGAAATATGTATATATATATTTTCAGGAAAAAATTTATTTTCAACCTAATTATTAAATTTTCATGCTTACAGTTCACTTTTCAACAAAATAATTGAATTTTTAACCTCATAGTTCAAATTTGTAACAAAAAGAAGAATTTTTCGCACATAAAATTACTTTTCTACCAAAAAAGACGAATTTTAAGCACAAATTTTTACCTAAAAATATAAAGTTTCAACAAAAAAGTTAATTTTAAACTGAATAGATAAATTTTTAACCAAAAATACAAATGTTCAAGCAAGAGATTTCTAACGAATGTTCACCGAGAAATATGTATTTTTAGCAAAAAAGTTAATCTTCTACCAAATAGCGAAATTTAAAACCAAACAGTTAAATTTTTGACAAAAAAATAAAATTTTCATTAACATAGATGAATTTTTAACTTAGATGATAACTTTTCCTACCAAAAACAAGAATTTTGACTCAAGAAAAATAATTTTCAACAAAACAGTTACATTCTCATAAGTAAAATTTTGAAAAAAGAATATTCAGCCAAGAGATTTTTAACGAATTGTAACCCCAAACAATTTTTTCAACAAAACAATTGCATTTTTAAACGAATAGTTAAAATTTTAAACAAGAAGAAGAATTTTTCACACAGAAAATTACTGTTCTACCATAAAAAAAAATTTTAACAAAAAATTCGTTTTTAACCAAATATGTAGTTAAATTTTCAACCTAATACTTTAATTTTTAACAATGCCAAAAACAAGAATTTTTAACCAAGAGGATTACTTTTAAACCAAAAACACGAATGTTGACCCAAAAATATAAATTTTCAACAAAAAAATTAATTTAAAACTAAATAGTTAAATTTTGAACCTAAAAGAAGAATGTTCAAGCAAGAGATTTCTAACGAATTTTAACCGAAAAATATGTATTTTCAACCAAAAATTAATTTTCAACCAAGTAATATAAATTTTCAAGCAAATAATTCAATTTTCAACAAAACAATTATATTTAAATCAATTCAATTTTTTAACTTCATAGTTAAATTTTTTATCAAAAAATACTTTAACCAAAAGAGACTAATTTTAACGAAAAATATAAATTTTCAACAAAAAACTTCATTTTAAAGCAAATAGTTACATTTTTTACCACAAAGTTAAATTTGTAACCATGAGATTTTTAACGAATTTTACCCCAAAAGAATTTTTCAACAACAAAATTGAATTTTGAAACAAATAGAAGATATTTTAACCAAAGGATTACTTTTCTACCAAAGAATAAAAACGCATTTTAACCAAAAAAATATATTCATTTTCAACATAAAAGTTCAATTTTAACCAAATAGTTCAATTTTCAACCAATTCTTAATTATCTTTTTTCAAACAATTTTTAACGAAAAAATATGAATTTTCTACCAAAGAAAATTAAGTTTGAACAAAAGAGTTGAGTTTTTAATCTAAAAAGTCAATTATTTTAGAAGGTAATTGACTTATAAACCATAAACTATCAATAAAAAAATAAATAAATCGACTTATAAACTATAAATTTTTAAGCAAAAAAAAATTAATTTCCTACAAAAGAACACGAGTTTTCAACAAAATACATCAATTTTCTAACTGAAGACATGATTTCCATTTTTAGTTTACAAAATTATATTTTTAATTTAAAATTCGTATTTTTCGATAGAAAAGTAATTTTCCTTGTGGGAAATTTCAAAATTCAACAATGCGGTCGAAAATTCAATTTTTAAATATAAAAATTCAACTTTTTGGTTCAAAAATTCAACTTTTTGAAGCTAAAAGTTGATTTTTTTTCTTGAAAAGTCTACTATTATATTTTTCGTTGAAAATTTAATTCTTTTCTTAAAAATTCAACAGTTTCGTTAAAAAAATATATTTTTATGCACATCCTCTACCAAAGACGATTTTTTAATAAAATAATTAAATTTTCCACCAAAGCAGATCATTCAGGCCAGAATAAATAAAAAATATTAGCTAAATTGTTGAATTTTCAAGCCAAAACGTCCAATTTTTACACAAAAACTGTAAAATTTTAGCAATAACCATTTTTTTTAAACCAAAAAGTTAAATTTTTTAACCAAAAACAAATTTTTCTGCACAAATATTTTATAGTTGATATTAAAACCAAAAGATATTTTAGTTTTTAATTAAAAACAGGTTTCTCATCCAAAAATGACAAATTTTCGAATCCTTTTACAAATAGATGATTTTTGAACAGTATAAATTAATTTTTAATTAAAAAAGATTTTTTCAGCCAATAAAGAAAACAAATTTTACTAAATTGTTGAATGTTTAACAAAACCGTTGAGTTCTTAATCAAATACTTAATTTTTTAAACCCAAAAAGATAATTTTCAAACCAGAAGATTAATTATCAATTAAAATATGAATTCTCAACAAAATAGTTGAATTTTTAACCTAATAGTTAAATGTTTAAATTGATGCCCAAAAATTTAATTTTCTACAAAAAAAGTTCATTTTGAATAATTTTAATTTTAATTTTTTTTTACTAAATGTAAACTAAATTAAAGAATTATAATAAATAAAAAAAAGAGTTAAACCTTCTTATCAAAAAGAAAAAAACTGCTACCGAACATGTTACTTTTTATTGAAATAGTTGAACTTTTAACCAAACAGTTGATTTTTTAAGCAAAACACACAAATATTCATCAAAACAGTTACATTTTTAATCAAATAATTAAGTTTTAAACAAAAAAGATTAAACTCCAAACAAACATAGGTACATTTTCAAAGAAATAGTTTAATTTTTCGTGCCGAGTTAAAAAAAAAACTTATTTTCCACCAAGAAAGATGAATTTCCAATCAAATAAATGATTTAAAAAAAATTGTTAACCACAAATTTTTATTTACAAACAAAAACTTGAACTTTCAAGCAAAGGAGAAGGGTTCTCAAAAAATAGTTAAATTATTTATCAAATTTTTAACTAAAAATATTTAAAAACTTAGTCTTCAACAAAGGAAGATGAATTTTGAACAACTAAAAAGAATTTTCAATCCAGAAATTTCATTTGCGACAAAGTAGTTGATTTTAATTTCAATTTTGAAACCAACGTAAAATTTTCCAATTACTAACTAAATTCGATTTTCGTTAACCAAATTTAGTTGCTTTTTCAACCAAACTTTTTAATTTGCCATCTAAAAAGACGATTTTTTAAAAAGAAATTTGAATTTTCAAATAAATTCTAGAATTTTGAACAAACAAATTCAGGTGCACTTTCAATTAAACAGTTGAATTTTCGACGTAAAAAGAATTTTTTAGAATCCATAAAGATAAATTTTGAACAAAAAGGCTTATTTTGAAAAAAGATGGATGAATTTCGAACAATAAAAATGGATTTTCAACCAAGTGTTTGAATTTTCATTAACCAAATTTGATTTTTTAAAGAAATAGTCGAAATTTTTAAATGAAATTTGATTTTCCAATTAAAAAAGTTAATTTTCAACCAAATAATTTCATTTTTAAATTAAAAATATCTTTTTTTTAGTGTTTTAAATTTTTAAAGATACATCTTGAACAAAACGGCTTATTTTCAGAAAAGATGGATGAATTTCGAACAATGAAAATTAATTTTCAATAAGGTGTTTGAATTTTCCATAACAAAATTTAATTTTTCTGAGCCAAGTAGTTGAATTTTTAATGCTATAAAAGCGAATTTTTGAAAAGAAATTTGAACTTTCTAATAAAAAAAAATGAATTTTCAATCAAGCAGTTGCATTCACATTTTTTTTTAATATTAAGTTTTTAAATAAAATAAATTAATTTTCAACGCAAAAAGGTGAATTTTTTAAACATCAGTTGCATGTATAACAATTTTTAACCAAACAGTAAAATTTTTAGCGAAAAACATGATTTTTTAAAGAAGAAATTTAAATTTTCAATAAAAATGGTTAATTTTAAACACAAAACATTAAACTGCAATACCAAAAATAGTTGCATTTTTAAATAAATAGTATAATTTTCAAGTTAAAAAGACCAATTTTTAGTCTTTTAGGATAAAAATTCGAATTTTTCCAAAGAAATTTAAATTTTTAAATAAAAAAAACAACTTAATTTTCAATCAAGCAGTTGCATTTAAAACAATTTTCAAACAAATGTTTGAATTTTCAACAAACAAGATTAAACTTTAAATAAAGAATGTCGAAGCCAAAAAATCAATTTTTGTTAGAAAAAAAACTTGAATTTTCAACAAAAAATATTAATTTGAAAACAAGAAGGTTCAACTTCAACCAAATACTTTAATTTTCAAGCTAAAACGATGTTTTAAGCTAAAAAACTAATTTTTTAGAAGAAATTGAAATTTAAAAAAGTTAATTTTCAACCAAGCAGTTGCATTCACAACAATTTCGATACAAATAATCGAATTTTTAACAAACAAGATTTAACTAGAAAGAAATCCAGTTGAATTTTCAATAAAAATAATTGCATTTTTAAACAGTGCAACTAAAAAAAATATGTTATACATAAAATTAGGAGAAAGTATTTAAAAACATTTCCTGACAAAATTCAATTTTTCAACCGAACAGTAGAATTTTTAAGTTAAAAAAAAATTAATTTTAAACGAACTAATTTTAAAAACCAAAGAAAAAAGCTAAAAACTAATTTTTTAGAAAATATGTAAATTTTCAAACAAATTATCGAAATTTAACATAAATGATTGAACGTTCAACAAATTTTTTTGCATTTTAACCAAACAGTAAAATTTTTTAAACTAAAAACACGATTTTTTTACAAGAAACTTCAGTTTTCAACAAAAATGGTTAATTTTTAAAGACAAAAGATTTTACTTCAAACAAATAGTTTCATTTTCAAGCTAAAAAAATATATTTCGCAATCTTTTCAAGCCGAGAAGGTAAATTAAAAAAAAAAGCTCATTTTCCACAAACAAAGATGTATTTTCTACCAAGTTTTCAAATTTTAAATCACCAAATTCAACTTTTTCAACCAAACAGTCGAATTTTTAAGATAAAAAACTAATTTTTTAGAGGATATTTAAATTTTCAAGTGAAAAAAGTTAATCTTCAACCAAGCATTTGTATTTACAACAATTTTTAAACAAATAATCTAATTTTCAAACACTCAAGATTAAACTACGAACAAACTCAGTTGCATTTTCAATCATAAAATTACATTTTTAAGCAGTGCAACTGAAAATATGTTATACATAAAACTAGGTAAATGTATTTCAAATAAAAATTAAATAAATCTTTAAAAATGTCATGTTTCATCATTTCCTAAAAATTTGTCCTTAAACGAGTCATATTATTGCAAATTTTAATGTATAATTAGCATTTAATATAAAAAACTGCAAATAGGAAAAAATTATGACGAATTGCGTCTCCATAGGGAAATTATATTAATTCTCAAAATGACATTTTTTGACTTTATACTAACACATAAACACTTTTCAAAATAACCTATTTTCGATTTTTCAAAAATATTGTGATTTAGGCCAACCCTTGTGTGGAATTCATAAAATATGAGTAATATTTCAAAAAAAAAATTATAACCTTCAAATTATTACAACGAACACAACAAAGAGGTAAAACAAAACACAAATATACATTCTATTATAAACAAATGTTTATAAAAATGCTCCCTTTTCAATAAGGTCGTTAAATAAAACTTTATCACAAAAAATTATTATTCGGTAAAACACAAACCGGGAAATATGCTTGCATAAAATCCATAAAATCGAAAAAGTTTATTGGATGATTTAGAGTAAAATTGTATGAAGCTATTAAAGAAAGAGTTATTTTCACACTCAGAAATCCATTAATTGTGTATTAAATAAATGAATCAATATTATTTCTGTACGTACCGAATAAATTTTGTTAGAAGTCCACGTGTATTTGGCTGGTCGAAAGTAGCCAAAGCAGCTTGATACTTTTGAGGTTAGTTTGTTGAAAGGTTGATTTCGGCATTTTCCCATGACGTCATGCCCTGTCGGTATTATAGATTCCTAGAGTTGAAACTCGACAGTCGGTATTAATGTACTCTGGAGCAGAAGGTAATTCAAATTAAGAAATACTCAACAAAATTCGAATGCAGAAACTTTAAAATTCCTATTTTTGTTAAGATTTTTTTATTTAGTATTGCAGACTAGATTTTTAAATTTTCGTTTAAAAATTAATATTTTCTAGTTCAAAATACCACTATTTGGTGGAAAATTAACTTTTTTGTTGATAATTATTTTTTTTTTGTTAAACATTAAATGCTTAATCTAAAAATTTTAAAATTCTATTTTTATAGGAATGTATCTTTTAAAAGTTTAAAAATCAACTATACTCTTTAAAATTAAACAATTTAAAAATAATAATAATTTGATATTAATTATTTTTTTCTCTATTTATTTAAAATGAATATCTTATTTAATATTCATTTTTATTTCAAAATTGTGAAAAAAAT